>PVJA010034462.1:0-22529 GCA_004027025.1 Myocastor coypus | reverse complement strand
GGCGTGGTGGCTCACGCCTGTAATCCCAGCACTCGGGAGGCTGAGGCAGGAGGATTGGTGCGAGTTCGAGACCAGCCTGGGCTACAAAAGTGAGCTCAAGGCCAGCCTCAACTGCATAGCGAGACCCTGTCTCAAAAAGACAAAAAAAAAGATAGGGGCTGGGGAGATAGCTCCATGGCACAAGTGCCTGCCTGGCAAGTGCAAGGTCATGAGTTTGAACCTTGTTCCCACCAAAATAAATAAATAAATAAAAATAAAACAAAAACCAAAAACTAGAAAATGACAAGATACAAAAGTAAAATGGAACCCCAGACCACACCCTATCTAGGAAAAGCCTGAAACACAACGAGATAGAAGACACTGGAAGTCAACATTGGAACTTTCTGAAATGATAGCAGCAGATATAAAAAGTCAAGTGAGAAAGGCTACAGAGAAAATAATCTGTCTGGTACAAAAAGAAATGATGCTTAATATCCAAGTTATTAGTGAAGACAAATAAAAGATGAGCTTAGAAAAATAATGGAGGGGCCCGGCAGGATGGCTCAGTGGTCTAAAGTGCCTGCTTAGGAAAGCTTAGGTGGCTGCAGGGACTGCAGTTCAATCTCCTGCACCACATGCTGCACCAGCCCTGCCCTCAGGGCAGGCTGAGCCGGCCATAAAGATAAGTAAATAAAAAACAAAAAAAAGTTTTGAAACAAGAAAAAATAAATAAATAAATTTTTTTTAAAAAGAAAATTAATGGAAACAAAAAATGCCCAACATACAAAAGAAATAGAATCCACGAAACAGACACAAACAGAAATAGAGACTGAAACCTTCACTGAAAATATGTGCAGCAGACTGAAGACAGAATGTTAGATCTTGAAGACATAATTGTTCCTAGTGATCATGAGAAAAAAAAAATCTTAAAAATAGCAAGAGGGCCGGCGAGATAGCTCAGCAGTCTAAAGCACCTGCTTAGGCAAGCTTAGGCAACCATAGTAATCACAGTTCGATCCCTGGCACCACATGCTGCACCAGCTCCACACCCAGGGTGGGTTGAGCTGACCATAAATAAATAAATAAAGTTTATTATTTAAAAAAATAGCCAGGCGTGGTGGCGCACGCCTGTAATCCCAGCACTTGGGAGGCTGAGGCAGGAGGATCAGTGCCAGTTCAAGACCAGCCTGGCCTACAAAAGTGAGCTCAAGGCCAGCCTCAACTGCATAGCGAGACCCTGTCTCAAAAAGAAGAAAAAAAAAAAAAAAAAAGCAAGAGACCATGAATAATCAATCCAATAGCTACAAGATGATGCAAAGAAGAATAACATAAGATTGACTGGGGTCAATGACAAAGGTAGAGGCAGCAAAAATGCCATAAAAAAAAAATTTCACATAAATAATGACAGAAAACTGTCCAAGCAAGAATAAAGGACTTGTCATACAATAAATGAACCATATATAACTCCAAACAACCATGATCAAAAGAAAATTATACCAAAACATATGGTAATCAAGATTCCAGAAATTCAAGAAAAAACAGAATATTTAAAAATGTTAGTGAAAAGAAACATCACCTATAAAGGAAAGCCCATCAGAACTACAGTGGACTTCTCAAGTCAAGAAGGTCTTGAAGTATTTCAAGTCCTGAAAGAAAACAACTTCTAACCCAGATTGATGTACTCTATAAAACTATCTTTCAAAATTAATGGAGAAACAGGATACTGCCACAACAAAGAACATATGAAGAAATTAATGATCACCAAACCCACCCTACAAAGAGTATTGAAAAATATTCTAGACTACAATTCCAAGAACAACAGAAATAAACCACCAGGCAGGACAAGCAGTTAAACAGGTAAAAAGTAGAAAACCAACAGTGGGAACATATTGTGACAAAGGTAAACCAATACATATCAGTTCTAACTACTGTCTTGGTTATTTTTCTCTCAGGGCTGGGACAAATTCCTGACATCCAAAGTTAAGGAGGGAAAGGTTTATTTAGCTGACATTTTGTGGACATTTTAGTTGATACTTGGCTGGCTCTAAGGCAGAGTGCCAGGTGGCCAAAGGCAGCAGTTTATGAAGGCGGAAAAGAGTGAGAGCAAAGGAGCAGCAGCTGCAGCTACTAGCGTCCTCTCTTCCTTATATTTGTATGCAAGTTATCTGCCCCAGGGTAGATGCAACACTCACACCCATAAATCCCAGCGGTGGATCATGAATTAATCACAACTCTAGAAACCTGTCCCAGCGACTGCATGAGGCTTTGAGGGACAACTAGACACAAACCACAACAACCATCAATAGATAGAAATGGCTCGATCAAGAAGCAGACTGGCAGAGTGGGTCAAGAAACAAAACCTAACGATATGTTGTATAGAAGAAACACATTTAATGCGAAAGGAAATTCACAGATTGAAAGCTAAAGGATGGTAAATAATATTCCGTAGAACAGGAACCCAGAAAAAAAAAAACAGAGGTAGTTACTCCGGCTGCTGACAATGTGCACTTCAACCCAAGAATAATCACAAGAGGTAGGGGCCCGGTGGGATGGCTCAGTGGCCTAAAGCGCCTGCTTGGGAAAGCTTGGGCAGCGTCAGGGACCGCGGTTCTATCCTGGCCCCACATGCTGCGCCAGCCCTGCCCTCGGGGTGGGCTGAGCCGGCCATAAAAATGAGTGAATAAACAAATAAAGGTTCTGAAACAAGAAAAATAAATAAATAAATAAGTATTTTTTTTAAAAAAAACAAAAACAAGAGGTAAAGAAGGTCACTTTGCTATATCCTTTTTAGGAGAAAACTTCCAGGAAGTGATAACAATCATGAATATGTATATACCAAATATGTGAGCACTCAACAATATAAGACAATTATTAATGGACATGAAAAATCAAATAAGCAATACACAACTGTAATGAGAGACCCTAATACTCCACTGTCCCAGGGATAGATCAACGAGACAAAAGTCTAAAATCCAACATCTGAGATGCTCCAAAATCCAAAGCTTTTTGAGCATCCACCTGACAACCAAGTGGAAAATCCCACACACAACCTCACACGATAGGTTGTGATGAAAATACAGGTGCACCAGAAACACCACAAGAGCTCATGTTCATGCTGTGTGGAAGGGCCACATGGAACATAAATGAATTTGGACTTTAGACTTGGGTCCCATCTGCACAACAGCACGTGACACGTGCAAATATTATGAAGCCCATGAAATCTAGGAGCTGAAGCGCTCCTAGTTCCAGGCACTTCATATGAGACAAATTCAGCCTGTCTCAGACCACTGTATGGGTACTTAAAATGACAAAAGGGAGGCTCATCCCAATTCAAATCACAAGTGGGAACTTTTCTAAAATTCAGGAAAAGAGATGATACTGTGAGGCTTAAGTAATTGAGGGAAGGAAATAACTAGCTGTTTCTCGCCTAAGGCTGCAAAGCAGTCCAACAAGAGCCAACTGGAATATAGTAGTCTCTGAAAGCAGGAAGATATAAAGACAATGACATTCTATAAGCCTGTGTTTTGAAAAGGTTTTACTGTCTCAAGGCAAACCAGCAGGGTAATCAGCCTGAGGTCACACCCAGCAGAGGCAGAACCACGCCTAGCCTTCCACCTCCAGGTCTCCCGGCTGCTGGCCTCACTCCCTGAACCTGAGCTCTTACACCTGTGACTCAAGGCCCCTGAGCTTGTGAAGATGTGGCAAGGGATACAAGCAGTGATGCTGAAGTAGATGAGAGAGATCTTGTCCACTAGCAGACCCCACACCTGTGTGCTATCCTCACAACTGTGTTCACACCTGGTCTCTTCTCAAGGTCATCTCTGTGGTCTGCATTAACTTCTATCTTCCTAATCCTTTTCTTCCCGTTATTTTTGAATTTTTATTTTTTTTAATTTATATCAACTCTTTTTTTTTTTTTTTTTTTGTCTTTTTGAGACAGGGTCTCGCTATGCAGCTCAGGCTAGCCTTGAGCTCACTTTTGTAGCCCAGGCTGGTCTCGAACTCGCACCAATCCTCCTGGCTCAGCCTTCCGAGTGCTGGGATTACAGGTGTGCGCCACCACTCCTGGCTATATTAACTCTTTAATATGGAAAATCATTAAAAAAAATTTTTTTAATGTATTTGGTTGTTATAGTATCACTATACAGCTTGAACTCATAGTGATGCCCTGTTTTCAGCCTCCCAGAGCAGGGATTACAAGCCTACACTGCTACGCCCAGACTCTGTGGCCCGCTCAGCCCACCCTGAGGGTGGAGCTGATATAGTATGTGGTGCCTGTGCTGGCCTAAGCAGGCACTTTAGTTCACTGAGCTATCTCGCTGGCCCAAACACTGTATTTTTTTTTTAATGTGTAAACTTTATTTACTTATTTACTTATTTATTTTTTAATGGCCGGCTCAGCCTGCCCTGGGGGCGGGGCTGGCACAGCATGTGGTGCCGGGGATCAAACCTCGGTCCCTGCCGCTGCCTAAGCTTTCCTAAGCAGGTGCTTTAGACCACTGAGCCATCCCACCAGCCCCGCAACACTGTACGTTTTAATGTGGTACCATGTGATCTTCTAGCACATGTACAGTATACAGTAGCTAAACCAGCTAAGCTGTGTCTGCTGCCTCAAATTAACAGTTATTTCTTTGTGGTGTGAATAGTAGAAATGAAATGCTCTCAGCTCCCTGGAAAATTATCCAGGTCATCCTACTGGGAAAGGGCACAACAGAGCCACCTCCTCCCCCTCCTCCTACAGTGTCTATTCCCACAGCCAGCTTCCCCCTTCCTCCTCCCCTCTCCTTGGCAATTTGGTTTTATGGTTTCAATGTGGGAAACAAAAAGAAGGGGCACCAACAGGCATGATGGCACATACCAATAGCACCAGCATTCAGTAGGCTGAAGCGGGACTGTCACAAATTCAAGGCTAGCTTGGACTATATAGGGAGACTCTGTCAAAAAAAAGAAAAAGAAAAAAAAGCACCATATCTAAGTTATCTGTGTCTCCTCAGAGTTCAGATGTTGAGGCCTACTGTAGTTTGGACCTTGTGCCCCCCAAGGTCATGTGCTAAAGACTTGGTCCCCAGCATGGCATTATCAGGAAGTGGTGGAACTAGGGAGATCTTACTGGGAAGTCTTCAGGTTGTCGGGCTTGCTCTCCCAGGGAGAGACAGGGCCTAGGCTTCTTCCCTCCCCTGCCTTTCTTCTTGCCTTTATATATATGTGTGCTAATTTTATCCATACTTTTTTTTTTCTGAATGGACAAGAGCTCTTTTATTTGGGACCTGCCTGCCCTGTACACACAGGACTTCTTCCTTTCATCCTCCTTGCACAGGGTCTTGATAATCTCTTCCCTCTTGGCTCCTCACGGCGTTTGCACGCTGCCTTGACCTTCGACCTGTGAGCCTCGTTCTGGTCAGCCAGGAGTTTTTCAGCCTGTGGATGTGCTCCATGAGGATCCGCTTGTTCCTGAACACATTCCCCTTCACCTTCAGGTACAGGCTGTGGTACACGTGCTGGCTGATCTTCTTAGGTTCCCCTTAACTCTGGAGCAGTCTATGCAGGATCTGCATTCTGCACATCCAGGTCACCTTCTCTGGCACCTGGGCATAGGCCGTACCCTTCCGCTTACCGATGCCCACATGCCTGCCCTTCCGGGCGAGCCAAGGTGTTCTTCTGGCATCGTTTCCGAGAATGCACGGTCACAGGCTTACGGATGGTCAGCCCGTCTTCGACCAATTTCCAGATATGCTGGTGGCAAGTGGCAATTGGCATTGGCAATTTCATTGGTCTCAGTGGGGTCCAACCAGACCTGTTTTTTGCCACAGTGGTGAATGCTGGAGGCCAGCCTCTTCTGAAGCCTGAGCATACTCATGGCTGCACCGCCAAAGCAAAAGGGAAGAACTCTATCCATACATTTTTGATATACATAATGATCACATTCATCCCAAGGAATTTATACCTATATATAACTTGATTCTTTTTTCCCCATTCCTCTCCTTTCTCTTCAGTTCTTCTCCCCACTCCCTCCCTCCCTCCCCCTCCCTCCTTCCCTCCCTCCCTTTTTTCTCCCTAGCCAGTTCTGTTCCAGCTCATCTGTCCTCTACACTGTGTCACCTCATCAAAGCCCAGCAAGGACAGGCCCACTGACCCTGACTGAATTGTGCCAAGCAGTGAGCCCAGGTCACCCCTTTCCCTGTCAGCCGACCGCCTCAGCTAGCTATGACACCACATTGCAAGCTGCCTTCCACAGGACAAGTGGCAGCAGTGACAATGCTGAGTGCAGAGAAGCCAAGTGAGGGGGCTGGCAAGCACCCTTATAAAAGATGCTCCAGAGAGTGGCCTTGTGTCCTTCTGTGCTGCAGGGACACAGCCAGGTGGTGGCACCTCCAAGCCAGGAAGGAGGCCCTCTGGACCTAGAGTCTGTAATGTCCTGGTCCTGGGGGCTTATGTGGAAAGGATGGCATAGCTGTTGGGCTACAATCGCTGCCTCCATGGCCTTGGCTGCCACCCACGCTGCAAGGACCACTGTGGAAACAACACAACGACCAGCCCTCACTGCCCTCAGGCACTGTGCTGACGTTTAGAGAAGCAGCACGTTACTGAACCATCGTGGGCACCCTAGGGAGCAGCAACTTCCACTATGATCTCTTCTTTACAAGTGGGATGATAGGACCAGAGAAATTCAGCAACTGATGCATTTAGAACCCCACCGCACCCGTCAGGAGAAGAACTTGAGACCTGTGTGGTTGTACCTTGTGCTTGTCTAATGTGGAACGCATACATCTCATGTGACAATTTCATCCCGGTACTCACTGCTTGGGACACAACACAGAAGCTAGAGCTCCTCGGAGTGGACTGGGACCTGCTGTTTTCCCTTTCCAACAGAAACAATCTGACAGTGAAGTGATGGAAGGAGTACCAGTCACAGAGGCGGCACCGTGCCCCACAGGCAGAGGGCTCCGTGAGCAAGCCCCCAGCTCCAGGCTGCTCCTGCAAAGGAAGGGAGGCTCCGCCCTGCTCCCTGCTAACTGGGGCCCTGGCTTTTGAAATACTGATCTTGAGTATGTTTCCTGGGACTGCGAAGGCTTCCTCTCTGTGAGATCTTCAGAAAGTTTCTACATTTACTCTCACTTTTGTAAACACAAAGCACAGAACTGGGAGTGGTGGCACAGGCCTGTAATCAGCACATGGGAGGCTGATGCAGGAAGATCCCAAGTTCAAGGGCAGCCTGAACAGGGAAATACCAAGTCCCTGTCTCAAAAAATAACAGCCACAAAATAGAAGCTGTCACCTCCTTAATTCATCCTGTGGATGGGCTTCTTCTCTTTTCTCTTTCCTTTCCTTTCCTTTCCTTTCCTTTCCTTTCCTTTCCTTTCCTTTCCTTTCCTTTCCTTTCCTTTCCTTTTTCTTTCTTTCTTTCTTTCTTTCTTTCTTTCTGGCCAGGAGCAAATTCCGGGCCTCACCCATGCTCAGAGTGTACCCTATCAATGAACGGCCCGAGAAGCCCCTACACAATTTTTTTTTAAAGTAGTGAGAATGGAAACCACAGCTACATCCTCAACCCTTCACATTTTGAGACAGTCCTGTCTATATCACTAAGTTGCCCTGGCTGGGCTTGAACTTGCAGTCCTCCTGCCTGGTCCTATTGGGTTACTGGCATATTCCAGCAAGCCCAGCTCCCAGGCAGGTTTTTTCCTAAGGCACAGCTAGTGAGTCAGAGTTAAGTGGTTCTGCATGGCAGTCTTATCTCTACAGCAGATTTGCTGCGCTGGAACCACCCGCAGCAGCTATTCCGGCCTGCCCTGCAGCGACCTCCACAGAGGCTGGCCCGAGGCAGTGGGAAGCCACTGGCCATCCCTGTCTGCAGGGGCCTGGAGATGGAGCCACGCCCCGGCTGAAGGCAGTGCCCATGGCAGGGCTATGCCACCCTGGGTAGCAGCCCCTCTCCATCCATGCATTCTCCCACCCACAGCAGGCAGCCACACTTTCATACCATGCACAAAATGCCCAGGTACCTGCGTGTGCACACTAAGAGCCCAAGGTTCCCAGAGCCTGAGGTTTTACACACCAGTAAAACTGCAGATGTACCTGGCCAGCTGACACAACAACCAAGCACCGAATGATGATAACCAGATATATACAAAGGCATACATCAGTATACTATCTCTAAAAGAAAACAAGAGTTAAAAATAAAGAGTCATGAGGCGGGCAAGATGGCTCAGGGGTCTAAAGTGCCTGCTTCGGCAAGCTTAGGCAACTGCAGGGACCACGGTTTAATCCCTAGCATCACATGCTGCACCAGCCCCACCCCCAGGACAAGCTGAGCCAGCCATGAAAAAATAAATAAATAAATAAATAAATAAATAAATAAATATAAAGAGTCATACCTGGGGGGTGCAGGTGTATAATCCCATCTGCTCAGGAGGCTGAGGCAGGGGATCAGAAGTCCCAGACTAGCCTGGCCAATTTAGCAGGACCATCTCAAAGTGCAAAAGTAAAAAGCACCTGGATGTAGCTCGGTGGCAGAGCCCCCTGGGGTCATTTCCCAGAGTCACAGAGAATGAAGTAGCCAGTGAAGTATCCTTGGTATTTCTGCATTTCTCCACCTACCAGCAGCACCAAGCACTCCCAAGGAGCCCAGCCAGAGACCAAGGAGAAGACAGTCACAGCGGTACCACACCCATAGACTTACACAGATCTACAGCTCACATGTGGCCAGGTGGGCTGTCACTCAGCAGAGACCCTGGGGTGGGGGAGGGGACAGCACTCACCTTCTCATCCTGGTATAGCTTGTTGACGCTCTCCAGCTGGAAGCTGTGGCTGGACTGGATCCTGTTCAGCTGCTCCCGCTGCTTCTGCAGCTCTCCCTGGAATTCGTTCTTCTTCAGCTCCACAGCACCTCTCTCTGCGGCCGCCCTGCGCACCCTGCCTTCCAGCTCCAGGATCTGTGTCTACAAAGTGACCACGGAGTCAGGCCGAGCAAGCCTTCCCCAGACAGGGCAGTGAGCCTGATGCAGGGCACGTGTGCGCCCAGCCCACACGCAACTCCAGGCCTGCCATAATATGGAGAAGCCAGGCAGGCGTTGCTGGAGAAACACTGCTCCAGACAGGACAACACACTTCCCTGGGCTTGCATGCACCCTGCAAGGTGGAAGCACACTCCTGCACCCAGCTCGGGGAATGTATGCTAGAATATTCCACGCATTGCCTGGCCTCTGTTAAACTACTGGCTCCTCTTCCCCTGCTAATGAAGCACTTAACTCTTTCATCTTCATGAGACAAATACCTTGTCAAGTTGCCCAAGCTGGCGCTGCACTTGCAACTCTCCTGCCTCGGCCTCTTGATTGCTAAGCTCACAGGCGTGTGCTGCCACCTGTTCATCATCTAATTCTTTAGTCAGAATTACAGAAAGCTAGGGGCTGGGGAGATAGCTCCGAGGCACAAGTGCCTGCCTGGCAAGTGCAAGGTCGTGAGTTTAAACCCCGGTCCCGCAAAAAAAAAAAAAAAAGAATTACAGAAAGCTCAGTTCTCCAACTCCAGACACCACGACCTCATCTGCCCAGAAAACAGGGGCTCCAGGAAGGCTCAGCCATGGTCCACAATCCTGACAGGTGAGGCAAATGGCAGCAGGACGCGCAGCCAGAGCTGGAGCCTGCACCTCACCTGCGTCACCACCTGCCCCCATGCGAGGGGAACAGGAAAGACCATCTGTGAAGAGTACTGACAGAAAACAGCTACTCTGACACTGTCCAGTAGGAAGCGAGACGTCACCAGCTGTCTATCGGCTGGGGCCCTGACTGCTGAAATGGGGGCCAAACTATGAGGCACTCAGCACAGCAACAGCCGCTGCTGCTGAGGGAAGGACTCGGAGGGTGGACGATGACCAGGCCAGGTCAGGCCAGGTCCCATAGAGGGCCCACCTCAAGCATGAGGTGTGTGGAACCAGATCCAAGATGAGGAGGGGAGAGAGGCAGGTATGCCGCTTCCTAACCTACACTGGGCAGGGCAAGCCAGGGCTGCGTGAGGCCCAGACTCAGCCAAGGAGAAGGACTTTGTTGTTGCTCAGCACAGCCCCAGCCCGTGATGCCACAATGTGTGGGAAAGCTAAGGTCCTACGTATGACCATCAAATGACAGCAACCAAGCCTGGGGCTCTCAGAAGCACACTCCTTGCCCTCCCACTTCAATACACCACCAGCAGCACTTTCTGCTACCTCCTGTGGGGTTAAGCGCTGGGGCGCAGTCCACGCACCTCTGCCCGCTGCCTTCTGGCTCTGGAACAACTGAATGCTCCACTGAAGAACAGAGGCTGTGGAGCAATCCTCTGCCCAAAGCCTCCCCTGCCTCAGGTCAGAAGTCAGGAACCCATAGACCCTCAGCTCCCAATGCAGTGCCCTCAAGTGCAGGGCCCCAGGGACACACAGCTAATCCTGAGACTGACTCACTTCGAACGCCCGATGTGGGGGCTGGGGAAATAGCTCTGCACAGTAAGTGCTTGCCTGGCAAGCCCAAGGGCCTGAGTTCAATCCTTGGTCCCGCAAAAAATAACTAAATAAATAAATACAAGCAAATGCCTGATGAGATTCAGACACACATTCAAACTAAATACCTGGAGATCCATGCTCCGAGAGCTGGCCATCCAGTAGTTGAAGCCTAAGACAATGACGCAGGCCACCAGCGCAGCTAGCAGGAGGGATGGGGCCTTCATGCTTCTACGCCCATTTCCCAAGCCCATCATCTTAAAACCTGTCCGTGGACCTGCCAGAGAAAACAAGGACATCAGCTTCTGCAGACCACCTACAGACCACCTGCAGACCTCCCAGGCAGGCAGGCATCACCCGCAGTGACCCCGAGACACGTGGGCCCTGCTGCCTAGCACACACCGACTCCAGACAGCTCGGCTCCACTTCTCTCTTGCGTATACCTCATACGCTTGGGGGTGTGAGTCAAACTGCCCTCCCAGTACAGTTTAAGAATTAATCGTGGGGGCTGGCCAGATGTCGGCAGACTAAAGCACCTGCTTAAGCAGGCTTAGTGACTGCGGTTCCATCCCGTGTGTGTCATGTAGGCCCTGCCCCAGACCGAGTGTGGCGGTGTGCACCTGTAATCCCAGCACTTGGGAGGCCAGTCTGTGTAGTGAGACCCTGTGGACCCTGTACTAAATACATAAAAGTGAAATAAAGTAAGAATTAATTGTGCATCTGAACTGTAAGAGCAAGCATTGTGTCAGAAGAGCACTCTGTGTTCCCTGCTGAAGCCACCCTGGCAAGGCAGGGTTTCTAACCTCAGGCAGGAATGCAGCTCACCCGCCTGCACCACACCCTGTGGAGGGAGCCTAAGGACCTGCCGAAGTCCCAGCCGGAGCCTCTGCCGCACAAAGCTGGACAGCAAATGTCCCCTCCTCCCCACCAAGGCGCACAGACAGAAGTGTGCTGTGGCTGAAGTCGGGAGGCATGGGGACCAAGGCTGGCCCAGGGCTCAAGGTGCAAATGCTTTCGCTCAAGGCCAGAGCAGCACACAGCTCTTGCATGGGTTCCCCGAATTCACAGAGGTCACACAGTGATCTTGTGCTGGGCATGAGCCCCAGGCAGGGTGCAAAAGCCTCCTGCAAGGCTGGCATGCAGAGACTGCCGAGTTTGTACTTAGGTCCGGCTGGACAGAAGCACTGGTCTCCAAGAACAAGGAAGCTACTTTTCCCAATGGCTTCAGCTGAGCCAGACCAAGCCAAGCTTTATCACAGCACAGGAGGCCACACCATGACAAATGGCTCCCGAGGGTGGTGTGCCTCGCGTCCCAGGCACACGGGCAGGAAGAGGGGGAAAAGGAGAGGAAGGAGACATGTGTGGCTGGAAACGGGAGTGGGAGGAGGAAAAAGCAGAGGGAGAAAGGGGGAAGGCAGCGTTTTCATTATCTTTTCCATAGCTGGGAAGCCACCCACAACCTCAAGGAGGACAGGCTTACTCTGGCCTACACGTTCAGTCCGTGGTCAGCTGGCTCCAAGGCAGGCAGAATGGGAAGCAGGTCCTGGTGGCAGCAGGAAGCAGAAAGCCAAGGGAGGGAGATGCACTCTGCCAGGCACAGCTCCTTGCCACCTGGCCCCACCTCCAGCCAGGGTGAATCAAGCAGGGCACAGTGCCTGGGCCCAATCACCTTCTAAACATCCCAAGCTGGGAGTGGGGCGGGGAGGGGCTAGTTGTAAACCCAAAAGGGGAGGAGTAGAAAGAGGCTGAAGAAAGGGAGGCGAGGAGAGCCCGGAGGGATTCACCTGCAGGACTCAGTTCCCGCCTGGGAGAACACCAGAGCGCTGCTGAGAGCTGTGCTCACCCTACAGCCCACCCGGCCACACCGCCAAAAGGGCTTTTCTCTCCTAGCAGGCAGCTCCTTGATGAGAACCTAGCGGCACCCATGGGCAACATTCTAGTCCGGGGCTCTACAGGAGAGCAGCCAGGCACAGCTGTGGGTGCCCTGACGCTCAAGGGATGCTCAAGCGATGCTCGTGGGCAGCTGTCCCTACACGTCTTTCTCATCAGCTTCTGATTTCCTCAGGATACAAAGGGGGAAAATGCTTTCAAGCATGGTCTGCCCGGCAGGAGAATAACCTTACAAACACTAGGCTATGAGTCTGTCTGTGGGTTGGCCAAAAATGTCTCTACTGCCCATCGTAGCCAATTTGGATGGATCAAGAAAAGATTTTTTAAAAAAGAACTCTCCTTAACTTTTTTAGCATAAAAGTCAGCAATACAAATAGGAGACCTACCGCACACAGTAAGAGTGAAAGCTCCTTTCCCGTCTGAAGTGAAGGGACACCCCTCCGCCAGGCAGCCCCGAGCCTCAGAGACATGGGCTTCACCAATGCCAAGGTTCAGGGTGAGGCCAGGTGTCGGAGCTTCCGCCTCTCCCAGCTGTTCCCTCATGCACTCATATCTTTATTTTTCATCCAAACAAGACCACACCCCCTGCTCTGCAAACGTTCAGGGAGGGAGTGACATCCTGGTGCCCTTTTCCTGCAGCACGAGGTGGTGTGCTCCACGTTTTAACAGGCACTGTTCCACAGCAGCTCTGAGCCTGTCTCTGTGGGAAGGTCAGGGTACGAAGCACACTTCCGCTCCTGCTCTACGGATACCTTTCCACCACTGCTTCGTGTGTACATGCAAATGCCTTACCTATAGTTCTGACCTCCAAAATGTTCTAAAGCTGCTGAATTATTTTTAAGTTTTAAAACATACCTGACCTACTTAGATCAAGGTCTAATTAGAAATCATAATATTTATACTTTTTCTTTTTTTGCAGAACTGGAGTTCGAACTCACGATCTTGCATTTGTGCCTCGGAGCTATCTCCCCAGCCCCTACTTCTACTTTTTCATTTTTCTCTCTTCTTGTGAATATTCAGATGTTTCACTACAGAAGGACTTAAAAATATATATATTTTGCTCTCTGCGGAACCCAAGTGTTTGGTTTCATACTACATTTAAATTGCATGTCCAGGGCCCACAAAATTGCTCTGGGCAAGCTCTGAGGCAAGCTTAGGCAACTACAGGTTCGACCCCCCCCCCACATGCTGCACCAGCCCCACCCCCAGGGCAGGCTGAGCTGGCCATAAATAAATAAATAAATAAATAGATTTGAAGAGTATCAGGAATCAAAGTCAGGACCTTCCATTTTCTGCATCCTCAACTCCTATAATTTTTTTCTTTTTTTAGAAGAGTGACTTAGAGCCGGGCGTGGTGGCGCACACCTGTAATCCCAGCACTAGGGAGGCTGAGGCAGGAGGATCAGTGCGAGTTCGAGACCAGCCTGGGCTACAAAAGTGAGCTCAAGGCCAGCCTGAACTGCACAGTGAGACCCTGTCTCAAAAAAAAAAAAAAAAAAAAAAAAAAAAAAAAAAAGAGTGACTTAAATACAAAATGCATTTGGAAGAGTTAAAAATAAAATTAAGGTTTTTTGAAAGTGCTAATGTTTAATTATTTGACCAATCTTATATACCTATATCTATTAATCTAAACAGATTTGATGATGAAAATATATAATACAACCATTGTTTGTTTGTTTGTTTGGTTGGTTTTTTTTGTCTTTTTGAGACAGGGTCTTGCTATGCACTTCAGGCTGGCTTTGAGCTCACTTTTGTAGCCCAGGCTGGTCTCGAACTCACACCGATCATCCTGCCTCAGCCTCCCAAGTGCTGGGATTACAGGCATGCACCACCACGCCTGGTTAACCATTGTTAAATTTTTATTCTTGTTTTGAAATTCTCTACTATATGTACTCTTGCTTGTTACTGTTTTTCTATCTTTGTTTCTGCTATTTTTACTCTAAGTCATGAAGAGGACTAGTACATCCTCGGAACCAGTACATCTGACACATCTGGTACTCGGTAAACACTGCCCATTTTCACTGGGATGGAGAGATGAAAAGCATCTGAACCTTTTTTTTTTTTTTTTTTTCGGGACTGGGGTTCAAACTCACAACCTTGCACTTGCCAGGCAGGCACTTGTGCCTCGGAGCTATCTCCCCAGCCCCTCATCTGAACCTTTTTAAGTTCAGTCTTTGCCCAAGCATGAGGGGGTCACACACAGTCCCCCACCATCTGTGCTCTTTACCTGTGCTGTCCCTATGGCAGCCTGACAGACAGATAGACGGACGGTTGTCACTGACAGCTGACACTCAAACCAGTCTCAGAAGGAAGAGTGGTGTGAGAGACCCCACAAGGAGGCAGCATCCCCACAGGCAGCAAGGCTGGGGCCTCTGGGCTCCTGCTGGGAGCAGGGCCCCCTGGAGGAGAGGCGGGCACCAAGTGTCACCTGCAAGGCCGCATCGCTGGCTGCCGGCACTGAGAGCCATGCCTGCCCAGGAAAAACAGTGGCCAGAGTCTTCCAACATTTCCTCCTGCCATGTAAGACAGGGTTCGAACTGGGAGTGGGCAGGAAGCAGGCAGGGAATGGCACTGCATCTGACAGATCACAGAAAACCCTCAGGCTCTGCCTGAATGTGTAGGCCTGTCTCAGGCCTTCTGGGGGCACGTGCCCGGCATAAAAACGTCGAGCAACCTGAATCAGCGAGACCTTGCAAATCCCAGGGGGCCTCCTAGGGTGAGGAGTTTCTACGGTTCAAGGCTCCCCATGAGTCAGAAAAGTCAGAGAACCTGCAGGTTCTTGCCATTTTTAATTTGAACAATTCAAAATACTGCCTAAAGCGTCACTGGCTTTTAAGACAAAATGTTTTCCTGAGAGGACAGGGGCTGAAAAGCAGATTCTGTGGTGAGGAGAGCAAGGCCCTGGCTACAGTCCCTAGCACCAGAAAGACGGAAGGGAGGGGAAGAGAGGACCGCCACTGATAAGAGGGAGAAATGTGTAAGAACGCAGACAAGCTGTCAAAGGCATGAGTCCCTGAACCTCTTATGGTCTTCCTCTTGTAAAAGAAAAAAATCTCCCTTTCATGGGGGGTCTTCATCACTGCCACAACCAAACACACGAAGGAGTCCAGTCAGAGCTGCGAGGTGGAGCAGGCGCCTGCGCAGTCGGGAGAGGCCTCACTCATTTTCCCTGCTCACACCACAGCCCACCCTGCTCACCACGGGGGCCACTCAGGCCTCCCACATCATGAGTGAGTGGCCTGCACACGGCCTCTGCCCCGCCGCCAGTGCCAGACCCCGGTACCAGTTTCTGAGAGCTGAAAGTCGCTCGGCTCCTCCCAAGAGTGTGTAGATCAAAGGTCAGCCCGCAATTCCTGAGAGCAAAGGTTTCCCGGGTAGGTGTCCTCTGAAGTTGCTTCCTGTAAGGCAGAAGCTAACTGCTGAACAGAGACCTCAGCACAGGTTCATTCTGAGGCTCTCACAGGGAGCCTCTGGCCAACCTCCACACATCCATGGGATGCTTAGCCTGCTCAACAGAGCTGCCAGGAAGTACACAAAGCCTCCTCCTTGAACTGCCTCAGATCCCAAATATAAACACACTGCACATTCCCTACGGCTGGAAGCTCGCAATTCCTGGAAATTATAACTTGAAAAGCAAAGGTGTGTATTTAGTGCTGGGTGGTAGAAATAAGGAAGAGCACGCTGGGCACATGAAAACAGTAAGACAATGTTACTCTGTCCTATTGAATCCAGCCCTTGAATTTGCTAAAGAAAGGCCAGCCCTACTGGTCAACTGAATCCTCCAGCTCAGGGGTCCCCAGCTGTAGCCCAGGGCGAAAGCCTGCCAGCCACCCACAAGTGAGGCCAAGTGGTTAAAAGCTCAAAGAATAGTACTTCACATTGCATGAAAATTACACGGAATTCAAAACTAGGCCCACAAATAAAGTTTTACTAAAACATAACTATACCTGTCCTTGACCCAAGCACACCCCATGGAAAACAAACAGACCGCCCTGCTATAAGGATATACACTACTGCCACTTCATCTCTAGACTACCTATAGCACAGAATGACCCAGAAACCCTATATGCTAAGTTGTTATACTATCTTGCCTAGACAATGACAAAAGAACGCCTGTACTTGTACACAAGTATTACTTTACCTCACGGCTTAATCTGAGCTTGGTTGAATATGCAGGTGCAAAACACAGGGAAATGGTCTGACCAGGCATGTCCTATGGTACTGGATTATAACCAAGCTGATAAATTGTGACCACTTCGCAATTTTATTTTATTTATTATTTATTTATTTATTTATTTATTTTTTGTAGAACTGGGGACCAAACTCAGGCCCTTGCACTTGCCAGGCAAGCACTTATTCTGAGCTATCTCCCGGACCCCCACCACTTCACAAATTATAAAGTCCACTTCACAGAAAGCTTGCCAACCCCTGCTTAATGCAGCCATCTCACAGCTGTCCTAGGTGAGCAGGTCAGCAGGCTTGCCTGGAAATCTCTTAGGAATGCAAATTTCTGGCCAAACCCAAATCAGAGGCTCAGGTGAAGCCTGGCCGCTGTATTTAAAAGGCAAACTAGGGGCCGGGGAGATAGCTCCGTAGCACAAATGCCAGCCTGGAAAGTGCAAGGTTGTGAGTTTGAACCCTGGTCCCGCAAAAAAAAAAAAAAAAATAATAATAATAATAATAATAATAATAATAAATAATAAATAAATAAAAATAAAAGGCAAACCAGGCAATGCTGGCAGTGGCTGAAGCTGATTTGCTCGCTCTGGTTCACCCTCCGTCCAGTTCTCACCCACTTGCTGTGAAGCAGCAGAGAGGCGCCTCAGAGAAGCCATTTACTCTGGGACAAGTATGCGCCTTTCCCTATAGCAAGGAGTTGGGCTTTGTTTCCCCAGCTCTTTTCGGTTTATTCCACAACTGCCTCCGTGCACGGCATAGGCAAACATATTTTCCTACCTCTCCTCTACTACTGTCTGCCCTACAATGAGCTCTTTTCTACTTCTAAAATATACTCCATTTTAATCAGTTTCCTACTCTAAAGTTCTTCCTGTGTGCACCTCATCCAAGTCTTGGTGGACGAAGCTATCTGATCTTTAATGAACAAAATAATTACAGAGTCGAGAATATCATCCTTTCTTTCTACAGGACTCTCCCTAATGGACACAGGAAGAATGGGATGAAAACAAGGAATAATAAGGTGTCTGTTGTAAAAATAGCAGCAAAAAACGATGGGCTGGGGAAGCAGCATCAAGTCAGCCTCTCCGTGATTCAGAATCCAGACGCCGCAAAATAAATACTTGGGAGAGAGAAGCAGGAGGGAGGTGATCCTGGCAACCAAGAAGGCCCTGAAGGGGACACTGGAGCATACATGAAAGCGAAGAGACAGACCTCGACAGAGAAAAAGGAAGGAGTTAGCTGTGCTTTCTCCCTCGCTGCTGGCTCGTGGTAAGAGAAGGGAAGATCAGTTTTACAGGAAACACAGTGAAATCGGGTTACTCCAGAGGTCTCCAAGCAGAAACGCAACAGAGAAGCGGCAGATGCTGCGCAGTACAGCAGCTGATGAGGGAGTCCGGCCGGCGCAGCCACTGCGTCCTCTACAGAGGGTACCTGGTTGGACCCCTTACAGGGAGGAGCCAACTGAACAAGGGACTCAGAGCAGCCACAGGTTGGCTTCAGCTCAGGGTCCCCAGTATTAAACTCTCGCAGTGACTGGGCGAGGAACAATCACAGAGATTTCCAGGGTCTGAGAGCCGTAGGCAGGCTGGCAAGAGACACCCAGAGTGTTGTAAGCTAAACGGCTCGGGGCCCACCCTACATGGATTAGAAAATCCCAGACCAGCACCCCGCCCTAGCTCTACTGCCAGCTTGCTGGGATTTTCCAGCATGGAAGAGGCTCTGACTGCTTCCCTTAGTCGACCAGGGAAAGCTGAGTCAAGCCTTGAATTAGACATTGGCACAAAACACTGGACCTCAAAATATAACCATAGGCTTCAAACCACAGGGAAATTCATTTTTTTCTTCTTTGCCTTTTCATTTGTTTTTGGATTGCTTGTTTTCATTTTTCATGCGTAAAAACTTTTTAATTTCTGGTTCTGTTTGTAATCTTTGTTTTCTCCTTTTTTCAGAAGAGATAAAGTCACTGCATCCTTCTGAAGGAAATAATCCAAGAGAAAGAGATAACCATAAATACACACACACCAAGTACTGGCGTACCAGCTATTTAAAATAAACACTAGGGGCCTGGAGGGATGGCTCAGTGGTCTAAAGCGCCTGCTTGGGGAAGCTTGGGTGGCTTCAGGGACCACGGTTCGATCCCTGGCACCACATGCTGCGCCAGCCCTGCCCTCAGGGCGGGCTGAGCCGGCCATAAAAATGAGTGTATAAACAAAGGTTCTGAAACAAGAATAAAAATAATGAATAAAAAAATAAAAAATTCTAAAAAAAAGAAAAGAATTTTAAAAAAAAACCACTAGCAGACATGAAAAAATCAGATAAATACTAATACCAGTTGTAATAGGAGAATTCAACACCTCGCTTTCACAAACAGATCTACTAGACAAAAACTAATAAAGAAATGTCAGAGCTGAACCAAATTGTTGAATAAATGAACTTAGTATATATCTATAAGTGTTCCACCACACAACATCAGAATACGCATTATCCTCAGCTTTAAGTGGGACTGTCTCCAAAACAGACCACATACTAGCTCGTAGAATATCCTTAAGTGAATGCAAAGTGAAATTATCCCATGCATATTGTCAGGTCATAATACATTGAAACTAAAAATCAATGGCAAAAAACCCCCACAAAAACTATATAAACATAGGAAAATTAAATAAAACAGGGTTTTGTGGTTGCCAGGCTGGCACTGTACTGCTGAGCTACATCCCCACCAGCGATGCCCTCTTGAACAGCCAAGAGGTCACAGGTGAAACTGAAGCAGAAATTAGACCATCTGTACAAGTAAATGACAATACCAACACAACATTCTGGAACTCACAGGATACAATAAAAGCAGTCCTTGGGGGTGGGGAGATCACTCAGGGGCACAAGTACCTGCTTGGCAAGTGCAAGGTCCTGAATTTGATTCCTGGTTCTGGAAAAAAAAAAAAAAAAAAAAAACAGCCCTATAAAGGAACTCTATAGTGGTGTATTCCCATATCAGGAAAAGAGTAAAGTCAAATACTGTAATATTGAACCTCAGAGGTTCTAGAAAAGAACATGCAAACTTCAAAGCTGATATGGTTTATGTCTAGTTGTCCCCCCAAAGCCTTCTAGAGTTTGAGACTTGATCTATGATCCCTGGGATTATGGGTTTTAGTACTGATGGGATTATGGGTCTAAGTACTTCTGGGATTATGGGTGTAGCCTAATATGGAGGCTGAGGCAGAGAGCCTGAATGTAATATAAAGAGAGACAGAGAGACAGTCTAGAGCTGTTGCTCTCTGCTGCCCTGTTTGGTTGGCTACCTCTGCCACCATTTTGTTGCTGTTCCACCGCCATGAACTACATGCTGTCTGCCCTGTTCCACTCAGCCTTGGGCCAGCCGAATATGGACTGAAACCTCCACAAACTGGGAGCTGAATAAACCTTTCCTTCCTTCATCTTGAGTGTCGGGTATTTGTCCCAGCAACGAGTGGAAAGTGACTAAGACAAAAGCCCATATGAGGAAAGAAGTGATAAAGATCAAAGCAGAAATTAATGTAATGAGACTAAGAAAACAATACCAAAAAAATCAGTAAATTGAAGAATTGAATCTTTGAAAGAGTACATAAAACAAACAAACCCTAGCCGGGCGTGGTGGCACACGCCTGTAATCCCAGCACTTGGGAGGCTGAGGCAGGAGGATCAGTGCGAGTTCAAGACCAGCCTGGGCCACAAAAGTGAGCTCAAGACCAGCCTGAACTGCACAGTGAGACCCTGTCTCAAAAAGACAAACAAACAAACCCTTAGCCAACCTCTTCAAAATAGGAAAGAAGAAACCAAATTCATGCAATAAATTATGGAAAGGGTGAAACCACAACAGATCCTGCAAAAATCTAGAAGATCAGCCAGGTGTAGTAGTGCGTACCTGTAATCTCAGCACTTGGGAGGCTGAGGCAGGAGGATTGCCATGTGTTTGAATTCAGCCAGGGCTACACAATAAGTTCAACACCACCCTGAATTACACAGTGAGACTCTGTCTCAAAACAAACAAAAACAAAACAAAACAAAAACAGATCATCAGTACCTACTTTGAGAGCCTGTATACTAGTATGAAGAAAAATTCAGAATAAATAAGTAGGTTCTTGGATACATACACATTACCAAAGTTGAATCAAGAAGATATAAAAATTCTAAACAATCCAGACAAATAAAATTGAAGAGGTGCTATGGTTTGTGTCTAGATGTTCTCCAAAGTTTCATGCACTCATGGGGTGGGGGTTGGGGAGTGGGGACATGGCTTATTGGAGGCAGGTGAATCCAGTTTAGGATTAATTCATGGGTTCCAATGTGAGTGCTACACTCACCCTAGGGTGGGTAACCTGCATACAATATAAAAGGACAAAAAGAAACTTATTCTCTTGTCCTCCACTCCCCATTGCCGTCCTCTGCCACCATGAACTATTGACCCCTGCCATGTGCCACCCTGACTTGAGGGTAGACAATTATGGACTGAAATCTCTACGAAGTGGGAGCTAAATGAATTTTCTCAAGACAAAATGCTCAACACCTAAGGTGCAAGGAGGAAAGGTGACACTTCATAAAGATTTCAGTTCACTTTAAGTGTTGGGTATTTTGCCTTGAGAAAATTCAAGAATAAAAAGAAAATAAGGGAAAATCCAGGTCCTAACAGATTCACTGCTGAATTTTACAGAAAATTTAAAGATGATCTAATACCATTATTCCTCAAACACTAATGAAATTGACGAATAGGCAATATTACCAAACTCATTCTCTGAAACAAGCATTACCTTAATATCAAAATCAGAGAAAGATCCAACCAAAAAAGATGATGACAGGCCAATCTCTTTAATAAACACAGACGCAAATATCCTCAATAAAATACTGGCAAACAGTCACATTGTAGGGACCCAGTGGGATGGCTCAGTGGTCTAAAGCACCTGCTTGGGAAAACTTGGGCAGCTTCAGGGACTGCGGTTCGATCCCCGGCACCACATGCTGCGCCAGCCCTGACCTCGGGGTGGGCTGAGCCGGCCATAAAAATGGTTGGCGGCCAAAAACAAAGGCTCTGAAACAAGAATAAATAAATAAATAAATAAATAAATAAATAAATAAATAAATAAATAAATAAATAACAGTCACATTGTAATTTCTTATTTAAAGTAATAAAAATAAATAAAAATAATCAAATTTAAAAAAAAACACTGGCAAACAGATGCAGCGTGCCAGGCATAGCAACACACATCTGTAATCTCAGCACTCAGGAGGCTATGGCAGGAGTATCTCTGAAAGTTTGAAGCCAGCTTGGACTACTTGGTGAATTCAAAGCCAACCTGCACAGTGAGACTTAAGTCTCAAAAAACAAAAACAGATGCAACAAATCATCAAGAATATTATATACCATGACCAAGTAGGATTCATCCCAAGGAGATAAGGATATTTCAATATATACAAATCAATTACTTTAATATACTGCATTAACAGAACCAAGAATAAAGCCCACATGACTACCTCAGTAGATACAAAAAAGCATATGACAAAGTCCAACACCCATTCATGATAAAAACTCTAAAGAAAATTTGAATGGTAGGTCCTTGTCACAACCTGATAAAGCCCATGTATGTTAAGCAAACACCTAACATGATACTAAAGGTCAAAAACTGAACGCTTTCACTAAAACTAGAAACAAAACACAGATGCCCACTACCACCACTCCTGTTCAATGTATAGCAACATTAGCCTGGGCAATTACACAAAACAAAATAATAAAAGAAACATAGAAAGGGAAGAAGTTAAATTATCATTATTTAGTGATGACATCATACTCTACATAGAAGATTCGAGAAACATCAATATTCCCAAATGTAATGACTAAATTCAGCAGCATAGCAGCATACAAAGTCAACACCCAAAAATCAATAGCCTTCCTGTGCACAAATAGCAAACTCACTGAGAGAGAAATTAGGGAAAAACCTTTAAGAATCACAGTAAGAAAAATGAAGCCGGGCGTGGTGGCGCACACCTGTAATCC
>PVJA010034461.1:0-22520 GCA_004027025.1 Myocastor coypus | reverse complement strand
TGATCTCAGTTGCTCTATAAGTTTCTGCACTTGTGTGTCTGCCTCAGATGCTACCAATTCAGAGGTTTCATCTGTATAATTCTCATTTTCTTCCATGATAGTGTCTTCTGTATTTGGTTTGGGTGGGCACGGGTCCTGAGATTGCCTCCTACTCCTTGTTGTTATCATTTTGTATAGAAGCGACCTCTGCACTTTGGTGGTGTTATGCTGTGTCTATGGGCGTTTGGTCTGGTGACTCCAAGGTGGTTCTTCTACAGAGGTTCCTGACTCTTGTGTTGGGGCTCTGGCTGCTAGCTTTTGTGAATCCTAGCGGATGTGGTCTGTAGGTCGAGTTGGAGCTTTGGGATGGAGTAGTCCTGGTAGGCTCGTGGACCAGATCGGTTGCCAAACGGGCTATTTGATGGGTTCATTGCTGGAGCTTGGACTGGAGGGGTTCAAAAACAAAAGGGTGGGGGGGCGGGGAAAGGGAAGGCAGGCCAAGGATCCTGACCCAGCCGGCGTGCGGGCTCAGCTCCCAGCGGTGCGATTTGGGTCTGGGCCGGAACAGGAAGTTAGTCGCGGGAACGCATAGGCGGGGCAGAGGGGCGCAGGTAGCTTACCTGCGGCGGGTGCACAGGCTCAGCTCCCAGCGGTGCGATTTGGGTCTCTTTTTTTTCATCCTCTATTTCTCGCCAGCTTTTTGCCCCACCTTCATCCAATTCTATTGTTATCCTTTTAGTCCTCAATAATATCTTTGTACCTCCTCTCTCTCCTCATTCTCATCTATAGAGTTTAAGGTTTTAAAGTTTTCCTTTTGTATCTTCCCATTCCCAAGACTATATCTTTAATAGTATAACCATATAAATTTGCTAATCTTTTGATAGTTAACTCTGTGAAATTATTGTTGAATTCTTTCCTATCATTAACAGAGATATACGTCCTACACATACTACATAGTAGCGATCTATGCCTAGGTTTCCTTAATGTTCACATCATAATGTATGATATTTTCTTTAGGAATAGATGTGGTACAGACCTAGTTATTTTGGTATATTACCATCTAATTTGTCTTAGCCAATACCACTGTAGCCGTTTCCCTTCCTATTACTAGGGTCACATAACTGATGCTTTGTGCCAACATTGTTTGTTGGTTCTGACATTAACAACACTAGAACACATTCCTAGAAAACTTGGTTGCACAGCTAACCATACCGCTTTATCATTTCCCAAAACGAACAGATGGTCAAACCTTGGGGCTGTGGCAAAGGATTATAGGTAGCCATACCCAAAGTACATCATGATAAAGTAAGCCAAGAGATCTCTATGCTAATGCTTATCAGGGCCTTGGGTTCATTTCTAACTTTACTCCAGAAGCATAGCAAACCTTTCTTTGCTCAAGTCTAGATTATGAAGTTATTGCCAGATGTGCTCTGGGACAAATTTAATTCTGCTATAAAATACTTCCTTGAGGTGGGAAAATTCTACTTTACTTTGAAAATTCTAGCTTCACTTTCTTCCCTTTCCCTTTTTCCTTAATTGAATTCCCTCCATAAGATACTAAAAATATCCTTGGTAAGTTTCAAAAGACTGACTCTTTGGGCGATGTCTTTTTTTTTTTTCTTAGTCTATGTTTGCAGTACATGAAGTTTACAATCATCTTGGGGAGTGGGAACATGTTTATAATGTAGATTGTTTCTGTTTTAAATTTTCTCTCCCTTCTTACCCACTTCCCTCTTTCTAAATCCTTTTGGTCCTGTTTACATTCCAATATTAATCTTCGCTTATATTTATGAGATATGTTTATGTTACATTCATTGAAGTCATTCCTTCCTATACATAGCATATCTTTATTTTACTTACCTCTCCTTCCCATCATCCGTTTCCTTCAGCCTCAGCCTCTGTGCCCTTTCCTATCTGCAAAAGATCTATCCCCTTGTCTTCTTCTACCCATTCTTATTTATGCTCTTTTTTAAATATTTTTGCTTTAGTCAAATAGACACAGTATCTAAGCTTGTTTGTCTGATTTATTTCATTCAACATTATATTTTCTAGTCTTGTCCATTTTCCTACAAATGTCTAAAATTTGTCCTTGTTTATAGCACAATAATATCTTATTCTATATATACACCACATTTTCTTTATCCATGTTTCTGTTGTTAGAGTCTGATCTATACAGTAAGGACATTAAAAAAAATAATCAAATCAAATTAAGCGGGTTAGATTCAATGTTGATCTTATAGAGAAATTTGATTTGGCTGCTGCCCAGCTCAGTTTATAACTAGAATTATGGAAAGAATTGAGTTCATGAACTCAATATATAATTTTAGGAGAACAATTTGGCAGTAGCTTCTAATTCTCTAATATGTACACTCTTTATATCTCTATATTAATGCATCTATTACCATTTTTTGATTTTCAAGACAGGGTCTCACTATCTAGCTCAAGCTGCAGTCCAGGATGGCCTCAAATTCATGGTGACACTCATGCCTCAGCCTCCCAAGACCCAAGATCACAGGCATGTGCCACCACATCCAGCTACAGATCTTATCTGGAGAAATATATGATATACAATGGTACCTCAGTTCACAAACTTAATTCTTTTCACCTACCAGAATTGTGGAAAAATTAAGTTCATGAACAAAGTTACCACTGTACAAAGATGGCTATTATGATATTATTTACAATCACACACAAAAAAATGGAATCCACCTAAATTTGAAAAACATTGGGGTTTGGTTAAATAAATTGTGAATAGTTCATAAAATGGAATTTCAGAAACCAGCTAAAAGCAATTACTTTTAAAGAGTATTGGGGCAGACTAGAGTCTGGGTGATCTTTAAGTTCTGTTTATTTTTCAAGGTAGCTCCAGAGAAATCTGATTGCTTAATCATCTGTTCTGTGTGATCCTATTGTTTCTGCTTGAAGCAGCCTCTGCACTGTGGAGGCACTGTTGAAATTTGAGGAGACCATAACATCAGGGAAATGACTAGAAAGTTCTGGGAACTCACTGGTAGTTGAAAATTCTTGCCAATCTTTTATCTTTGCATCCTCCATTTTGAAAGTGAGTGAGAAAGGTTATTATGTAAATTTAGGACTAATCAATTTGGTGTTATCAATTTTCAGACCAAGCACCTATTTACACAGATGAATAAAACTTTAAGGTATAAAGGAGACAGATATAAAGTCAAGGTCAACTTTAATCTGCCTTTAGTTACTCACTGAGCATTCATTTCCCCTATTGGGCAATGTAGATCCACTACATTGCTTTGTTTTCTTTTGTTTTTATTTTAACAGAAGAAGCCTTCAAGTCCCCAATTGCCTCAGGTAAAAAAAAAAAAAAAGAAAAAAGAAAAAAGAAAGTCATGCTTTTAGTGGATAAGGGTCCTGGAATTTTTCCTCTGTCCCAGTGGTGGTCTCCTTCTCTTGGTCTCTCTTCAGACAAGTAGTCATTCCTATGTGCTTGTAACTTGCCTCTCCAAAGAGGCTGGAATGCAGAATATGACCAGTCTGAGGTTTTGTTTCTTGGCTTGAGTGGTATTTCTCTGTTCTGAGGGTAGCTTGTCCACACTCCCCGATGTCAAATGGAGTATCACAGAGAGTCATGGAGTAATTGTCCCAGTTCTGACAACCAAGGACAAAACCAGCTTTCTGTTTACTGTACTCTCCCACCACCACTGCAGTTTACCTCTACAACTCTTTCTCTAAGATTGTGGAATCTGGGAAGAAAAGAGGGTCATCTTCCTATTCGGGATCTATGAAACATTTAGCATTCTATAGCTCAGTTCACTCATTAGTTTATCTAAACAGCACTCTCTGTAGGAACCTCTCACTACAGAACAGCATAAGTCAGAAACTACCAACCATTAAGATTGAGTCTTTCTCTCAACCTTTGGGGGGGGGTCCAGATGATGATCTTTGAGTGTCCACTTTCTTGGGGAGTAGTTTCACTATCTACTTGTCATTACTACCTTTGCGAGTAAAGGCAGCCTGCATTCCATTTCTACTAAAGGATATCAGCCCAGGGGACTTGTCGATGGCTTGAGAGCCCCCATTCACCATCTCTTCCAGAAGCACTTCAAGTCCTTACATCATTGGACCTCCAAGAAGCCCTAGGTATACCCTGATGGTTCACACCTGTCTGAACAGAGGAAGCTTTCATCCTGAGATAATAAATTACACAATTCTGCACACTGGTCACCATTCATATGAACACAGTGGGAAAGTGAGTGCTGAGCTGTGATGTAACAAGGAACACTGCACCAAAAGCACCTTGTGAGGCGGCTTATGGAAAGCAGGTGACATTGCAGGGAGAGAATTTGCCAATAGGAGAATAAAAAAATGACAAAATTTTCCTCAGATCTAATTATGCTGTCAAGAGAGGGAGGAGCATGTCTCCAAGAGAGGAATTAGGCCACCATGGCAGCCTGCCCTGA
Source organism: Myocastor coypus (assembly GCA_004027025.1). Lineage (NCBI taxonomy): Eukaryota > Metazoa > Chordata > Mammalia > Rodentia > Myocastoridae > Myocastor > Myocastor coypus. The sequence goes on along the minus strand of PVJA010034461.1, from coordinate 18,108 downwards.
TATCCCTTGGGTAACACAAGAGGTTTCACATCATAAGCAATACTACAGCGATACTGCAAAATCGACAGATTGTGGCAACAACACTGAATGAAACGTTTTTCCAGATAGTCAGCATGATTAGGAACACTGATAATGTATTGACTCTTGGGAGTCCAGCCCATATTTATAGAGGGGAAAGAACTACTCTTGCCATGGTTCTATTAATACAGACAGGAATAGCCCCTTTCCATCTACCTGGTAACCCTGAGTTCACCCAGACCATCATCTCAGTATCCCCTAGCATGGACCCAATATAGAGGACAAGATATCTTGCAACTATGGGGGAGATAGATACCTTAGCTGTAGAGCAGAGCCCTCCAGACAAAAGAATAAACAGATGCAGCCACATACCTCCCTAGGGTTAGATATCCAGGACTAATATTTCATTTATTTATTTATTTGTTTGTTTGTTTGTTTGTTTATTTATTTATTTATTTTTGTGGGGCTGGGATTCAAACTCATGACCTTACACTTGCCAGGCAGGCACTTTGCCACAGAGCTATCTCTCCAGTCCTAGGACTAAGATTTTAAATAGGTAGCAATCACCTTGAAAAATCCAGGAAGAGTCACTAACCTATCCCCCTACAGGAAGAGTCCCTGTTCTGTATTCATGCCCTATTGCCACATGACATGCTTCCCCGTATGATCCTGATTTAACCAGTTTTACCTGAGCCATTATACTTGCAATCTTGTTGGTGGGCCACAGTTTTGTCCACCTCATGCCCATCTTGTGAGCTTCCATGTTTCCCACCTTGAACCTGCCTCACCTCAGAGTTTTGCTCTATAAAAATCCCAAGAAAAGGCAGGTTCCTTGGCCACCTACTTGAGTCCTCTTCTATCCCTTTCTCAGACAAACATTTTCTTTTCCCAAATAAATATATTCTATTTTTTAAATTTTTTAAATTTTTATTACTTTTAACAAGAGATAACAATATGAGAGTTCCAAAACATGTGAGTAGCACATTTGTAATAGTTGAGACACTGCATGTTGTTGTCCTCACAAATGTTATACAGAGCACAGGGTAATATATTCCATTTTTAAACTCTGTTGTTCCTACAATTCATTCTTTGATTTTAGAGAACATGAACTATACTCAAAAATCTGTCAAGTTGGGAGCTTTCCCCTGAAATCAGTACCAGAATAAGAGAGAAAGAAGAGTAAAGACGCTACCTTGCCACACCACAGGGACCACCACTCCCAGTCAACAAGATTGCTCAGACCTGCATTTTCCCAGGCATCCTGTTCCTGGCTAGCATTCTAGGATCACCTACCCTGTAACCAAATTTCCCCACCGAAGTGTAACTGGGATGGGTCTGAGAAATCCCAAAGCCTGAAATAAGGAACCTATCCCACCCTTTTATAATAAGTTGGCAGGCTTGCTGATTCCCATTGCAGACAGAGAATTTTCAGGGCCCATCAGTGAAAGAGATGTGAGAAGGGCTGATCAGGAGGACTCAATGAGTGGGGTAAAGAGACACATCGTAAGCCAGAGTGGGTACACAGAAGTGCTGTCTTCTAGGTGAAGGTCTAGGCGTGCATTCTCACAGTCAGGTAACAGTGCAAGGCATCTGCATGTGTACGAAGTTGTTGTCTGCTGTACAGCAATGTGAGGATGGAGAAAGGACAATTCACAGGTGAAGAAGACAGGGAAGAGGGCTAGTTTACAGGCTTATTGGATCATCTTGATTTGTTTGTTTGTTTGATTGCTTTTGGTACCTTGAATCAAACTCAAGAGCACTTACCAGGGAGGTACTTGTGCTGCTGAGCTATATCCCTGGCCCTCACAAGCTTACTGTAAATGAATATTTAGGAATTTATGCTGTCAGTTTCCTGGAAGGGAAAAAAGGCTTGTCTTGAATCTGCTGTTTCTTGTAAAAGCACAAAGTCCACATCTTAACTTCCTTGTCTCCTTTCTACCTAGATTTTATTTTTTCAGTTCTACTGCAAAAGGAGTAAGCCCACTTTGGCCTCACACAAGACCTTTCTTCATTGAGAGGAAGTTTTATTTTTAATCCCATGTTGCTTTGGTCCGTGTTGCTGCATCATTTAACAACTAATAAATATCAGGCAGGATTTTAATTAGGGAATTTACCCAGCAAGTTTTCTGTTCATTAAAGTTAATCACCGCAGAAAAGTGTTCCTGAATATTTTGTTTTGGTATTTGCATCTGCCAAGAAACAAAACTGTGTGAAACGAGAGACAAGCTACTTGGGAAATAAGAGAATCTGAGGGTGTTCTTTGTGGAGAATGTTTTCATAATCTTCCTGCTCTACTGCTTCCTGCCCCACCCTCCCTTCTGGTAACTCTAAGCCCATAAATTGTTCTGTGCGCATAACATAGCAGAGGCCAAAATGAAGGCAGGCATTGTCTTGGTTCTGCTGGTGTTTATGGCCATGACAATGGACATGGCCAATGCTCGGACACCTCTTAAGACATGTGAGTATGCTGAGGTTACCTCAGAGAGGAGAGAAGGCTCAGAGCCCAATGGTGGTCTTGCAGACAGAGGGAGACCTTGGGCATGTACCCACTGCTTAAATCAGACTCATTTCCTTTGACTTCTGAGGGTGAAATCCTGTATTTCCAATCCTTCTTAACAGGGTGAGGTGCATCTGACAGAGTTTGTGGGGAGTGGGCAGGGTTACTTCCCTGGTAATGTAATGATGCAATCAGAATATAGAATTTCTGGGCCAGTCACCCTAGGCTGGACAAAATTACATTCTAGACTTTGTCTAAGGGCCTGCTTATCTGTGATCAGAGATATATTTTTTCCTGACGTGTAAAATTGTGTGGGTGATAGTGCCGGTTTCTTTCCTACAGAGACTCTGTGGGCTGCAGAGAGGACAGTCTCCCAAGGGCTAGTTGAGGGGTGAGAGTTACTGACAATGGAGAGCCTGAAATGAATGAGGAGTCCAGGGGCATGAAGGAGGACACAGCAGCTGGAGTTGAGGCAGTGATGAGGGCCTCAGACCTTCAGCATCCATTCTCATCCCTGTCTTGGTTTTAAAAAGTCCAATTGTATATTTCAGCATCAAAAAAACCTGGTGCTTGCCCTAAGCCACGTTCAGGAACCTTCGGGGTTTGTGCTGAACTTTGCTCAGGAGATGATTCGTGTCCCGGTAACCAGAAGTGCTGCAGCAATGGATGTGGCCATGCTTGCCAAACTCCTGTTTTCAAGGTGAGTGTAAGCCTGTCAAGGGTTGTTCAAGAAGAAGGCTGACGACTCCCCAGTGGACTTTGCCAGGGCAGACTGGAGCTGCTTTGCCCAGTGCAGATAGGAGTCTAAGTAATTCCATGGAAAAGGAGCTAGGGCCAAATAGCAGCAGAAAAACTAGTTATAGGCTCTAAAGCTGTCCCCTACTAAGAAAGAACTAAATGCAGACCCACATGAGCACGTATTGTGTTACTAGAGTGACAACCTGAAGGAATAATCTGAAAGGTACGATAGGTACTGTGAAAGGGAAAGAATTTGTTCAATGGGATGGAAAAACTGGGATGAGGAGAACAGCAAAAGGAAGAAGGGAAAGAGATATATTTATGTATATATGCAGGATAATTTGGATAACTCTAGTGCCAATTTCTACTAGTCTTTTGAAAGGAGCAGGGGCTTGGGAGATAGCTCAGTGGAATAAGTGCTTGCCTGGCAAGCACAAGGGCCTGAGTTCAATCCCTGGTTCCGGAAAAAAAAAAAGAAAGAAAGGAGCAGTTAATGCTTAAAATTGTTCTTATTCTTCTTAGTATTTTTCTTTTTAATTTCTTCTAATTTTTTTGTTGTTTTGTTTTAAATCAATTTTGCATGTTTATATCTAGTAAACTAAACAGCTAATTTGAAGATAACATCATGCAGCACAGCCACCACTGTTGAATTCCTATTACTATTACTTTGGGGGTTTTGTTTTTGTTTGTTTGGTTGATCGGTTTTTTGTTTTTCTGTATTTTAGCATAGGGTTTACAGGGTCTCACTACAAAGATCGGCCTTTTAGTGATTCTCTTGTTTTCAGCCTCCTAAAGTGCTGGGACTATAGGCACGCACCACCATTTCTAGTCCCAGTGCCCTTTCAGCACACCTCGGGGGCAGAGCTGACCCCACAAGCATGGATCAAACCCTGGCTGCTGTGCTATGCCTAAGCAGGTGCTTTCGTCCACTGAGCTTTCAGGCCAGCCCTCCTAGTACTTTGTTTAATGAAATTTTGAATCACTTCTAATGCTGTTTTTTATTACTATTTTCTTTTTTTATTTTTTATTTTTTATTTTTTTGTCTTTTTGAGACAGGGTCTCACTATGCATGCAGTTCAGGCTGGCCTTGAGCTCACTTTTGTAGCCCAGGCTGGTCTCGAACTCGCACCAATCCTCCTGCCTCAGCCTCCCGAGTGCTGGGATTACAGGCGTGTGCCACCACGCCCAGCTTATTTTATATATATATATTTTTTTTAAATTAAAAATAAAAGAAAGTGCCAAAGGGCTCAAAAGAAGCAAGTAGCATAATCTGCCTTACCTTTGCAGGGCTGTGATTGACCAGAATTTCACACTGTTCTTCTTCTCCTACTCAAGCAAAAAAAAAAAAAAAAAAGCTTAACAGCTTCCAAAGAAGTAGGTGATCTTACTGACAAATAGGTGATCTTAGTGATATAGGCGAATAAAGCACCCAACCTGAAAGGTACCCAGGATGAGTTCCTGTTCTCTAAAACTGAGGAATGAATTTTAGGAACAAACAGAGGTTAAGAGCAGAATATTTAGTGGGGAAAGACAGCTTCTCTCCAAGAGAGGGACAGAAGGGAGTCCCTGAGCATGTTGTCCCCAGGAAGCTGTCTCTTCCAGGGACTTTTATAGTGTAAAACCATGTGGTGATAGGGGTCTAAGGTACATGGGAATTCACTTAGGTGGGATGAGGTGGGACAAAACTATGGTCTATCAATGAGATTACAAACACCATTGCTCAGGTAAAATTGATTAAATCTAGTAGCAAATGAGGAAATGAGTCACATAGCCAGGGGGTGTGAATATAGAACAGGAGCTTATCCCATAGCCTGTAGCGGTTGAATTAGTGACTCTTCCTGGCTTCCTCAAGGTGATGATGAATCCTGGATGGTTATCTTTAGGGAGGTGAGCATTTATTCAGTCTTTGGTCTTTAGATCTGGCCCACAGCGGGAGCATCCATCTGTTTTAACAGTTACACTGTATCTTGTCTTCCATGCTGTCTCCTTGAGGGCCTAGCACTGTCTGAACTGCTGGTAATATTTCTATCTAGTTGCCTACAACACTAGTGTAGGAAGACTGGAAAAAAATGAGAATCTCAACTTATTTGAGTTCTTTCATGTCCCACAGACACGTGCAAGAGTTCAGATTCCAAGGCAAACATTATTAAGTTGAGGAAAGAGATGTGTAGTACAATTCTGTGATTCGTACACATTTCTACTAAATCCCATGGAAGCAAATAGAGGGGCCACTACTTTACTTAGAGTAGGTGGGGAAATTGTCCCAGAGTGGAGAACATCTGGGGGGTGTTCATAGGAGGCACAAAATCTGCTAGACAAGATATACGGCAGCTCGGATGGTGGAAAAAACATGATCCCTCCTCGGGAAAAGGAAAATGGACAGTAGTCTGTACATGTTGCTGTGTCTAGGGGGTCACTTTCAAAGGTTAGAACTTGCAGAGCAATGAGTCTGAGTGCTGAACAGCTGTCATGCTCAAATCTGTCTTGTAGAGAGGTGAGTCTGGCAGCCAAGGGAGATATGAAAAGTGACAATCCTTGGAAGATCTCCAGAAATCCATGAATCTGATGCCTGGCTACTCCCTATCCCTGGAATTACAGCTCTAGAAGATGAGGATCTACAATGGTGGGGTGACTGCTTCCTAAGGCTGGTGTCCCAATAAACTATATGTTGCATTATTCAGACTGAGCCATTCTTCTCATTGAGCCATTGCATTGACACTCAGTCTAGCAGAACCATCTATGTACACTGCAAATATAGCTGTGAGTACACAATACTCCGGATCCCAGCAGGTCAGACACAAGGTTTTCCTGCATAATTCTTTGCCCTGTGTCATGTCTAACTTTCCAATCAAGGCATAGGGCATAATAATATTTCCTTGGGCATTCTGCGAATATCCTTGTGGTCAAACAAAGGAAATTAAGTGAAGATATCCCATAGAGAAAGCCTCCTGGAAAATGTTTTACCAGGGTTAAGACTCGTAAGAAGTAGGAAGAGGTGGGTGACTCTTCATTCTAAGGCAAAACACTACTGTCCAGATGCCTAAGCTCAGGACATGGACTTTGGCCCTTTAAGAGTCAGGAGACAACAGCTCCCTCATGGAATGAGTAGAGCACACCATCATACAGCATCCTGCAGATGCTTTGGCCTCAGCCCCCAATCGGCCAGCTCAGCACTGACCCTAGTTCTGCTATGATCTTTATAGCTTCCTCTTTTGTAACTTCTACACCAGGTATGATTATCAAATGGCTTGTCCACTGAGTTCCTATTGCCACCAACCCCTGAGGGTATTTGTGTGCAATCATGGGGGAGAGTTAAACCCTGGCTCCTTTCTGTGCCTCCTCGTGATTTTGACAGTGGCTGGGGTAATGAAGGACATGTATGGAAACTTGCTTCCAAGATAAGAGAAATTATTTTTTTTATTAATTTATTTATTTTTTCTTGTTTCAGAACCCCTGTTTTGTTTATTCACTCATTTTCATGGCCGGCTCAACCCACCCCGAGGGCAGGGCTGGCGCAGCATGTGGTGCCGGGGATCGAACCGCGGTCCCTGAAGCCGCCCAAGCTTCCCCAAGCAGGTGCTTTAGACCACTGAGCCATCCCGTCGGGCCCCTAAAACGGAGATAATAGCATGAAAACAGAGATGCAGGTTTTAATTTAAAAAGAAAAGCAGCTTGAATATAAAAAGAGCTTAATGGAAATCAATTGTGATTTAAATCAGTGTGACCAGTTAACAGAAGCACCTAAGTAGGTTTTTAAAGGCATCACTCACTGGGTGAGCTATGTCCTGGTAATTTTCAGCTGGGCCATAAGTTTGAAATGCTTAGACATTTTCCTTATGTTTGAGGGGATTTCCTCCCTATATTGGATATGTATTAGCGGACATGCTTATCCTTAGAGATGGGCGTCTTTACCGCCCAACAGCCCTCAATAAAAGTAGGAGAACAGGAGGGTGTATTTCATCTATGAATAGCAAGAGATTACAGGGGTAAAGATATGCCTATATGAGACAAGCCCAATTGATATACTGAGAAGTAGGAAACAAGAAGCAGAGCTCAGGGAGGGCTGCTGTCTGTTGTAGGTCCCAGAAAGCTGGGATTTACAACTGCAGATAGCAGCTTCTCTTGCTGGCACCCTGTTTATTGACCTCTTGCATGGAATGTCAATGGTGGTCTCCTCCCCTGCTCATTTTTTTATGTTAGCATCTGTGTGAACCTAGTGTTAGGTAAATAGTAGAAACATAGTGATTTGTAATCTGTATTCACCAAAGTAGTTTTGCACATTCCTTAGCTCTCAATAAAGATGAGCTGTTTCTGAAGTTCTGGACTCACTTTGAGAGAGACAAATCTCAGTGAGACCTCTGAGAAAAATTCATCCAGTCTTCCCTTTGTTTCTTTCAGCACCAACTCATACAACATATGCCTTTACATTTAGTGGGTAGCAGTTCATGAATTAGGTCCTAAGATTCCTCCTCTCTGGTGCCATGAGGGTCTCTGTCCTATTTCAGGCCATCCAGAAGGATAGAGAGGTGTTATCAGCTGGCTATATCAACACTTAATTTGCCAATAATCTTATTCCCACAAGGGAGTTTGCATTTCAGAAAGCTTCTCTGCACCTCTGTTAGTGCTCAACCTGAGAAACAGAACCAGTCACACAAGTTTATGATTACAGGGATAAGGAGGCAAACCTGAAATTACAGTGCCAGCTATCAAGAAGGACAGGTTGCAATTCACAGACAAAGGGTGGAGCTATGAAATGTTTTCTCCATCAAGGAGGATTTTACACTTGAAATATTTCAATTGATTGAGTCTTCCTATCTAGACAACCTGGAATCATCTCCCTTAATTAAAATAATTGGTTACAGACTTTAATTGTAGTCACAAAGCACCTCTGCAGAAACACATAGATTTGTGTTTGGGTAACCAAGGAGTGCAGACTCAGCCAGGTAACATCCAAACAGAGCATCACAGTCCTTCGCTCCTGAGCACATCTTGTTTTCCAGACTTGTCTCCCTTGATTGTCGAATGAGCTAAATTTTAAGGTTGGGAAGTGGGGAAGGGTGAAGGAGAAACTTCACAGAGGCCAGCAGATCACCAACTTGTAGTGTGTGTCCTTTCCACTATGATGGGAGCTCATTTTTCAGATCTGGGTAGGGCAGGCTCTGCTGGGGTTTTCCTCATGGTGACAGTCTTTGTGGGACTACGTGGGGTGACAAAGGAGGTGGGCAGTGTGCAGAACACCATCAAAATGCTTTTCTCTATCTTCTGTGCGTGCTGACTGCTCTGAGCTTCTCCCAGGCTACAGTGCCCACCCCTCTGCCAACACATAAATTAAGCTTTCTTCCCCAGGGACTTGCCATCTTTATAAGAGTTATTCCTCTTCAGGAGATGGCCAAAGAAGCTGAGTGACCTCATGAAGGGAGAAGTAGGATTGCCTTGTAAAACGGCTTTGCTTCTGTCTGAGGAGGGATTAAGGCCACACCTTAACTGATGCTAGGCTTAATGGCTCTTTTTTTAAAAAGTTGGATAATAATTCTCATTCTTTCTCCACCCCCACTAGTACTGAACTTGAGCTTTCTCCCTGAACTAGATTTCTCCCTGAACTACATACCCCATTCTTCTTAATTATTTCTTTTCTTGTCTTTTTTTTTTTTAACAGGTCTTCTGAAGTTACTTAGCTCATACTTATAATATTCCTTTCTCAGTCTCCCAGAGCACTGGGTAATAGACACATGCCATGATACCAGTCTGAAGAATGCGCCTTATGTGAGAAAGTATCAACTCCTATAATACTCCTGGTGTCTCTCCCCAACCTACATCTATTCTTTTACTAATTTATGTATTTCACAAATGATGCAAGCCCACTTTCCTTCCCCGGCTCTTGTGAACTGGCCAACCATAGAAGCACATCATCCACAGTAAGTTTGAAGCCCAGCCCGGCAGGTGTCTCCAGGCCTTCCATACCAGAAGCCTATGTTCTTTAGAAATAGCTTCCTGCTCTATCTTTTTTTTCCCGCTGAGAATGACCATTTTTTTTTCCTATTGCTTATAATACTTTCTAGTCTCTAAGCTTCTACATACAGAGTTTTTCCTTGTTTGTTAGAAATAGTTCATGTGAGTAGCCACATAGGAAAGAAATCATAAATGGCTTGGAAACTACTCTCCTTGCAAGACTGGCTTTAACTACTATCCTAGGGACTTAAATGCTAATACATACTCTTCTTTTATAATTAAGCATATTTTAATTCAGGATGAATCATGTAATATGTGGTGATTCAAAGTTTCATTGGCAGTCTTTCTTAATTACTAGAAAATAATTGTGCATCGTAAGATTGATTCTCAGTTTTAGGGAGATGGAGAAATTGTGAATGGTGAACAGATGTCAGGGTGGACTCTTCCAGATTGCTCTGATCTCAGTATTACCCTACCTTTTTAGTAACTTCTCCCTGGGTTTGCAGGCAGGGAGCCTGAGATCTGTACTTCCTAGTGCAAGCTTCCTTAGATGTTAGCAGTAGGATTCCAAGAGAGAAACATGCAAGTGCACTTGACTTATTCCATTCTGTTTGCTTTTGAATTTGCACTGTCCTATTACCAAACAAAACATTATGTAGCCATGCAGAAGCCAACAGTGAACCTTATAATAGTCTTGCTTCAGTGTGAAGAGACATAAACATTACAGGGCTGGGCAAAACCTCTGATGAGATTTGGGCTTTCAACTTTTAGAAAGAAGAGATCCTTGTCTACTTAAATAATTGTATGATTGATAATCACAGGGTATCGGGTGGAAATATACACTTGTTACTGCTGGCACTTTGGAAATTACTTAATTTTACCTACAGTAAATATACATTTTCTCATAATCAAGGCATGTTTAAAATCAGGATCAATGTTGGCTGGGGAGATAGCTCCGTGGCACAAGTGCCTGCTTGGCAAGTGCAAGGTCATGAGTTTGAACCCTGGTCCCGCAAAAAAAAAAAAAAAACATCAGGATCAGTCTTATAAACATGAATACATGGTGACTCTTAGTTTAATTGCCAAGGTTTCTTCTTTAGTAATTGCACAGGAGATAATGATGCATCATAAAATTGATAGCTCCTCATTTCAGTGAAATGCAGTAAATATGAGTGGTGCATTGGCTGTAGGGTACACTACTCCAGATGGCTTTCACCTCAGTATCACTCCATCTTTTCAGTAAGCTCTCCCCTGGTTCACAGGAAAGGAGCCTGGAATTTGTATTTCCTAGATTTTTCTGCTTAGATCGTTCTAGTTATATTCTGCCAGTGAACTCATATGAAGTTTTGTAGATTGAAGAAAAATAGAACAAGGGCAATAAATAGGATGCCTCCTCCCACAAAAAGGCAATACGTACAGCCTTCAAACAGACCACAAAATATGAACACAATGGAGTCTGAGAATAGAGGAGATCAGTTTCATGGTGGCAAGAGAATCTATCTCTATTATAGATTTGACACGAGGGTGGCTATGCTCTGTACCTAATGTGTTTATAGTATGTTATTCAAGACGTTGACTGTATAGCAAATAGTTGGGCTCAAGAACAATGCTTGGTCCATACCTTTGTCTTTCTACTACTTTCTTTTGCATCTCAGCTTCTCATGTACAGTTCTTTAAAGTCCTGGAGGTACCTTTTTTCTTTGAACTCTATGTACAGCTAGATAACCTAATGCCTCCTCCGACTACACTAGGTCAAGAGTGAGTTGCGTTCTGTTCCTCACACACATGGCTGTTAGTAGTTCTCACATGACACTAATCCACCCCTTCCCTATCTCTGTTCTTACACTATATTTTTGACATCTCTGTGGACATTTTCACAATGAAGCCCACCCCTGTTCTTCCAAACTTTTCACCCTGGTGAAGTTTTTCCCATTTACTAAACATCTGCAACTGGATACTTCTTTTCAGGTGCCACTCCCAAGCGTGCAAGACCTTGCATAGGCCACAAACACACCAATTGTCATGAAATGTCACTCTATCCTTTACAGCATACTCTAGGAGGAGGAAAATGTCATGGGATGGACAAGAATACCTGCCCCACTATAATCCTGTTCAGAGGTCCTGGAGGTATTGGGTTGGAGAGCACAGGCAGAAACCCAGTTTCTGTCTCTATGTCTAACTTGAACCGCATCCTTTTCCCTGGTAGTCAGCAATGAAGCTCAGCAATTACTGCTAATGAGGAGGGGACAAATTAGATTTAGAGAATGCACTCTGGATTTGTCCAGAGCCTTTGTGGACTCAGCTTGAGTTATTATGTCCAAGGGGGAACAAAGAAACTGAAAATAAATTTACTCTAAACTCGGTGAAAGAAGAAAGGCTCTAGAATCCCAACTGCCTGTGAGACTGAATCTTCTGTCCGCATCCTAGCCCTTGCTACTCTCTGTCATGTATTCTGAGACACACAATTTGGGAGTAATCACTGCCTTTGATCCTGATCAATTGTAAATTGAAACTATACATACTGAAAATTATAGAAGTTGCTTTGAAAATTTTGTCAAAAATCTATGAATGGAGTGCATACTGCCATTGTAATTTTCCTTTAAACCACTTCTCAATATTAACATTACCAAAAACATCTATAAAGGAACCATAAATTTCACAGAACTTCCCTTCAGTGTAGTAATAAATCCGTGTTATAAGGGCCATAATGTGGAGCGTTGGAAGTATATAGGCAACTGTTAAAATCTGAGCTCCTGAATTTTGCTCTTGGATATCATAATCAAGCTGAATACATTTCCTAAGGTTCTGCTTTGTCATTTAGCAAATAATACAGGTTTGTGGTGTATCTGAGTGATAGAGTGCTTGCCCTAGAATGCACTCTGGGTTTGATCTGTAGTACCACCAAAAAAAAAAAGAAGAAGAAGAAGAAGAAGAAAAGAAAAAAAAAAAAGAATAGTAGTTTCTCCCTTTGGGATTTCTTATTTGCAAGAGAAAAGTACTAAAAACATTCACAGAGAGTCCATTGTAAGATTACTGCTCAGATACTAGCAATAACTGTATCTGCATGTAAACAAGTCCATGGCCTTCCATTGTCCCTTCTTAAGCAAATGTGGCAGAGAAAGATAATCAAAAAGAACATTCAGCACCAGAAGTCAAATGGAATTAGAACTACCATGAATCATGAGAGATGAAAACCGTAAAGTGGAACCCAAGAGTTTGGAAAATGATACATTTGGCAAAACTCTGCTAAAACGCTGTAAGTATGTTAGGATATGGAATCTTTACCATTCTCCTGTGAATACTATGGGGTAGAAAAATATTTTTAAAAGCTGCTAAATTGTGCCTTTTAGAATGGACTCTTTTCTGAAATGAAGAAGATAGATAACAAGGAGCATGGGGAGAAAATCCAGAGAATGAGTATGTAAAATGCAGCCTCTGTAAATGAAGTATTTTTAAGGGGAAACAAATTGTTGAAGTCCACTACAATTGATTAAAATTAATTTAGTTGGGCTGGGAGATAGCTCAGTGGCATAAGCACCTGTCTGGTAAGCGCAAGGTCCTGAGTATGATTCTCAGTACCAAATAAATAAATAAATATATACATAAATAAATAAATTTCCTATGTGTGTGTGTGTATGTATGTATGTATGTATGTATGTATTTATTTGTCTTTTTGAGACAGGGTCTCACTATGCAGTTGAGGCTGGCATTGAGCTTACTTTGTAGCCGAGGCTGGTCTCGAACTCACACTGATCCTCCTGCCTCAGCCTCCCAAGTGCTGGGATTACAGGCGTGCGCCACCACACCCGGCTTAATAAATTTCATTTAGTTATTGTTAAACTTGTGTGCGTTCTCTTCTTGTCACTGTGGCACAGGCCCTAATGTAAAGGAGGAAAAACTTATTGGGAGCCCATCATGTTTCAGTGCCTGGCTCTATTGCTTTTAGGCCCATGGCCTGTCAGGAGCACCATGGCAACATGTGTGGCAGAGGAAGGCTGTCCCTATCACAGTAGCCAAGAGGCAGACAGAAAATCTATTGGGGAAAGGACCAAGGACAGGATATAGCCCAAGGTCACAGCCTCTCAACTAGCTCCCACCTCTGGAGTTCCCCATACCTTCCAATAGTGCCACCCAGTTGTGACCTCATTACTATTTGATCCATCTGTTGAACTACAGACCTTATGGTCCAAGTACTTACTAGAATCCAGGATCCAGATCTTTTTGGGAACATTTTAGGTCCACGTACATAGTGAAAATAATTACGGGGGCTGGGGAAATAGTTCAGTAGAATAAGCACTTGCCTGGCAAGCACAGGGTCTTGAGTTGAATCCCTGGTACTGCAAAAAATAAAATAAAATAAAACAAAACAAAGTAAAATAAATAAATAAAATAAGGTTTCTTTTTGAGGTCTGGGGAGATAGCTCTGTGTCACAAGTATCCGCCTAGCAAGTGCAAGGTCATGAGTTCGAACCCCGATCCCACACAAAAAAAAAAAAAAATTATGATATAAGCTCCTAATGTTTATAGATTACAGAAATGTAGAGCAAATTGTAAAACTGAAAACTACTATATAATGAAAACAAACAAATAGTAATAATATTGACCATTGCCAAAGCTTTTTACTCAAATTAAATTTTGACATTATGTTTGATAGCAAAAAGATTTGTGGATTTGAACTCTAGTTGAAAATTTGTGTGTATATGTGTATAGGTACTTCTTTTTCATCATTATTGTGACCATTATCAGTTTTTGCCTCTCTTTGGATCATCATTTGGTGATTCAGTCAATCCAGTAGAACATCTCCAAATTGAAAACCAAGAAATAAAAAGTATTTGATGAGCCGGGCATGGTGGTGCATGCCTGTAATCCCAGCACTCAGGAGACTGAGACAGGAGGATCGGTGCGAGTTCGAGACCAGCCTGGGCTACAAAAGTGAGCTCAAGGCCAGCCAGAACTGCATAGTGAGACCCTGTCTCAAAAAGACAAAAAAAAAAAAAAAAAAGTATTTGATGAAAAATTGCCTTTTGTATGTTGACCACTACCTTTCACTACTGAGCACTTCAGAGGATAGTAAATCCAATTTTGGGCTCTTTGCAGTATGTCTCCTGACAAAGTACAAATAATAACACATGGCAACCCATGTTCTTATCATGTAGGCAGATTTACCCAAGGAATGTGATGAGATTCCTCAGTGCTCCCAGCAGTCAGTTCATGAAAGCTGGAAGGCTCCAAGACTGCACTCAAGTTCAGTAATTTTCTAGGACTCCGAAGAGCTCTTATACTCATGGCCTGGTTCCTTATGGCAACAAGCTTCAGCGTGGCAGAGGAAGACTCCGGGAGAGATGAGGCAGGAGGTCCCACCCTGCCAGCCAGGAATGCTGCTCAGGACAGAACCCACTCTAAGCAAAGAGGTGTTTCTCCCTACTCATTAGAGAAAGTTGGGAAGCTTCTGTTAATTAATTCATTAATTGCCATAGTGGATGATTAAACCCTGGGCCTTCCCACCTCACTACTTGGTTCTGTTCAGTCTTCCCAAAGTTGTGTCCAACAGCAATGAACTCTTGAGTGCATTTTGAGAGCTCTCATTATAAACTTTAAACAACACAGAGTTATGGTTTCTTTAATTTAAAATAAAGTTATCACTCATCATTATTCCCATGATATATAGTCACTCCTGACTTTTTCACTGATATATTCTGCTCAAGAATAACTTTCCAAGGGGCTGGGGAGATAGCTCCGTGGCACAAGTGCCTGGCTAGCAAGTGCAAGGTCATCCCTGGTCCTGCAAAAATCAATCAATCAATAAATAGATGAATAACTTTCCAAGGGCTGGCAAGTTAGCTCAGCAGACTAAGTGACTGGTAGAGCACACACAAGGACGGGAGTTCAATCCCCAGCACCATATGCCTTGCCAGCCCTGCCCCCAGGTGCACTGAGCTGGCCACAGAGTGCAGGTGTGATGGTGTACACCTATAATCCCAGTGCTGGAGAGGTTGGGGACTGGAGGACCACTCTGATTAGTATGTCATCTAATTACAATCTCATCACTGTTTGATCTATTTGTTGAACTAGAGACTTCATGGTCCAAGCTCTTACTCAAATCCTGTCCCCTGGAGCCAAATCTTTTTGGTGACATTTTAAGTCCATGGTTATAATGTTAAATGTACATAAAGAAAATAAGTATGATATAAGCCCCTAATGTTTAAAGACTACAGAAATGTAGAGCATTTCTACATTTTTGCTTAGTCAGCTGCTTAGTGAGATCCTGTACCAAATACATTAAATTAAAAAAATAATACCTTCCCATGTCTTTATCTCCTTGACATACATATTAATATCTGAAAAAATCCTCTAGTCCACAATATATTAAATAAATAAATAAATAAATAAATAAATAAATGAGTAGCCTCTAACGTCATTAGCCAGGAAAACATTATGATTAATCTTTCAGCATATTTTCCACATTTCTGTGTCTATGTGTATGAACATCTTAAGAACTTTATATTTTACTTATTATGCTCAACACCTCTGAGCATCTATTTTTCCATATTTTTGTAAGAATTTTAAGCATACAGAGCAGTGAATGATGGACTATACTCTCTCACCCAGCCTCCAGCAATATTAAAGCTTGCTCACTCATTCATTTCTAATACCATCTACTTCCCTCATCTCATGTTATTTTCAAACAAATGTCAGGCATGAAATCACTTCATCCACTGCTATTTCTGTATGTATCTCTAAAAGAGAAGAATCCCTTTCATTAGATTATTGATCCTTTCTCCTTTTTATGATTTTATTTACTGTGATTTTCCCCCTTACTAGATCTATGGTTTCCACTTTGCAATTTATGTTACTTACGAGCTCTCTTTCTCCTACTTCGATCATTTCTCCTCTGCCAAGAATTGAATAAAGGGCCCCAAGCATGGGAGGGAACTGCTCCATCACTGAGCCTCCCTCTCAGCCCCACATGGTAGCTTTGAAAAGATTTTCATTCTTGTCCAATAGTTCCTAAGACCTTTAAGTATCACCCTTGGTCCCTTCATTATTTGGATGATCAGCTACAGGTGCCCTACTAGGAATAATATTCCTTCCTTTCACTCTTCCCCGTACTTTGTCCCAGAGTGGTGGCTGCTTTGAAGTAGTAGACCTTCATTCCATTTATGCACTGCAAGGAAGCCATCACTCTTGTTTCTTACAATTGTGATGGAACACACATACGCTTTCTTCACATACCCTAACCTTTGGGAAAAAGAACCGTATTGTGGTTCTTCATACTTGGCCTACTGCAGTATCAGTGGTATGAACCTGTGGCTTTAAGCTTTATATGTAATTAGTATGAAGATAATTCTGTATGAAACTTGTCATTAGAAGCCCATCTATGCCCAAGATGGTCCAAAAGGTCTCCATATTTGCAAAATGTCAATTCTGCCTTGATACTGTTTTTTTTAGACTCTGTCATTATGTGTCTCATGTGACTCTGCTGAGCTTTTGTAAAATGCTTGAAAGACCTTCCAATTCTTCTAGGAATTCTTTTATTATTGCTGTACTTTGCAATCTCCTAAATAGGTGGAAGGAAGGATTTTTCAACTAGCTAAAGAAGTATAGAAAAAATTCTGGATTATGGTAAACTATTTACATTAACCTAGATATTTTAAACTGTCTTTGTGATTCATTTTTTTATTTCCCTATTCTACTTTGCAAACAAAAATTAAGTTCTTCAAAAATTCTGATAGTATATCAGAGTGCGATTTTCAGAGCATGTAGCTAATATGTATATTCTCTGCTTAAACTACCACTTGATCTTCTAAAACAAATACAAGGTGTCATCAATAAACACGATGAATGTTTAAGTTTTTTTTTAAATTTATTACAATTTGTTTTATTTTCCCCCTTCCAAAACTCCCACTGACAACAAGCACACTTCTCTTGCCACTTTCTGTTCGGCTCTTTTTTTTTTTTTTCTGGGACCAGGGTTTGAACTCACAACCTTACACTTGCCAGTCAAGCACTTGCGCCATGGAGCTATCTCCCTGGCCCCTATCTCTTGCCACTTTCTGAAGCAGTTCTGATAGTCTTTTTTTCAGGAGTGACTTTAGTTGTGTTGTCATGGTGGCCTCAATGCTCTACACTGATTCAAAATATTTACCTTTCATGTTTATTTTGACCTTGGGGATGAGCCAGAAATCACATGGTGACAGATCTGGTGAAAAGATGTACGAGCACATCCTGCAATGTTTACACAAATCTGCCTTTCATTTGTGTGGCGCTTGTCACTTGGATTAACTGTACTGTATTTATTCTTTTTAAACTGCACTGTATTTATAAGTACTTTCCCACCATACTTCTAGGACTGCTTCCAAAAGTGACAAAAATGATGAATAAGTGTGTCTGAAGGGAGGGCAAATATTTTGCAAGGGATTAAAAACAATGTGTCTGTTGCTGTAATAATTTTTTAAATCTCAGCATGCACCATGTCTTTTGATCATCCCTTGCATACACTTCATGGCAGAACTAATAACTTTAATCTCTCCACACACTTTGGTAGGTTAAAGCTGCATATACTGTATAGCAGATTTGTAGGGAAGTTGTCATGGGAACGTTATCTCTATTGATGGCCACCTCATCCCTTTCCACAAATACCTCCTGAGCAAATATAAAGACTTGCCAAGTCTTCAGGATGATGGTAGTTTGGGAGGTTGAGAAAATATTCTGCCCCTATTTTGAATAGGTGCTTTGAATTTTGTTATTTTAATTGTTCTGTGCATTTCTACCAGAGACATTTTAGAAGACTCAAAAGTTATGTCATCACTCCACACTTAACCACCTTCTGAAACTTTGAGCCTATTTCAACAACTTCCATTTTGCACAGCTTCGGATCTGGTTTTACACCCTTTTTATTAGATTGT
>PVJA010034460.1:0-22519 GCA_004027025.1 Myocastor coypus | reverse complement strand
TTAGTTCCAGTTCTGCTGGTTTTATTCAAGTCACTAGAGTTTGAATACAGAGGAAGAAAGATTGCAAAATGGAAAAATGAGATTTAGTGTTAACTTGGGCAGCACACAGTATCATTTTTCTCCTTTGAATCTTTTATTCAGTTGGCACTGTGACATTTGAACGACATTGAATACTGGGGTGGCAAAGTCATCTCAAATTATCTATCGATCGATCGATCCATCCATCCATCCATCCATCCATCCTTGGTTTTGAGACATGGTTTCACTGTGCAGCAGGCTGGCCTCGAACTCACTTATTTATCCCAGGCTGGCCTCAAATTCACATCAGTCTTCCTGCCTGAGCCTCCTGAGTGCTGGGATTACAGGTGTGTGCTATATATGTATGACCTTTATAAATTTACCGTGAACATTTGCTTTCTTAAACACTTAAGTTTAATTAAAAACATGACAAAATTTTAGTTATTTGCAAACATTTTTTGATTTGAAAGCTTTTATTAGTGTTTTTAAAGTTTTTTTTAAATGCTTAGTGCAATAGTTTTTAGTGCACATATTTATATTAGTCAAATATACCTGCAGCTTAAATGAGGAGAGGTTTCCTTCAGCTCACAAGTGTTGTGGATGTAGTCTGTGGCCAGCTGGTTCTAGGCAGAAACCACGTGGTGGAAGGGCCCATCAGAAGAAGACTGCTTGTTAATGCACACTGGTGATGGCAGTCTGGAAGTGCATTGGGAAAAGAGGGGGGGAGGGGAGAGGAGATGAGAGAAAGGAAAGGAGAAGAGAGAGAGGAGGAAGGGAGGGGAGGGGAGGAGAGAGGAAAGGAGAGAGAAAAGAAGAGAAGAGAAGAGAAGAGAAGAGAAGAGAAGAGCTGTGGATGAGAATATGTCCTTCCAGGTCATGTGCATGGGACCCGCCTCTGATCTACAGCACATTTGGCTAGGAACTTACCAGGGCATTAATCCACTGATGAGCATCTCCACAATCCAGTCACTTTCTAAACCCCCACCTCTGGACACTTGAAACTTTGGGGGGACATTTCAGATATAAATGACAACATATAGTATTGTGTCACTCTCAGCAAAATCAGATTTTTCTCCAAAGGAATGACATGTCATTTAACAGGCAGTCTCCATTTCCTTCTCCTTTATCTTTTGCTAAACTTACACAACCGCTAATCTATTTTATGTGTCTATAGATTTGCCTGTTCTAGCCATTGCAAGTACATATTATATAAGTCTTTTATAAGCTTCTTTCATTTAGTATAATAATTTCAGGTTGTAGCACTGTATCCTTATTTACCATAAATCTACATTGCATTCTCTTTTGTGCCCAGAACTATGCTGTTTTGTATATATATGTGTACAACAGAATGTATGTGTGCATGTAAGTATACATAAATGCTGCCATCTACTCATACTTGCTGAACATGAGCTTTTTTCTACATTATGGCTATCATGAAAAATGTATTAAGAATCATGTATATTTGTGAGTTTTTGCGTGAACAAAAGCTTAGGACTAGAACTTCTCGGTCTTATGATAATTTGGCTATCTTGGGACTAGAACTTCTGGGTCTTATGATAATTTGGCTATCTTATTCTGCTGTAACATATGCCTTAGACTGGGCATCTAACGGAAATTTATTTTCTGAAGGCCAGAAAGTCCAGGATCATATTTCTATCAGATCCCTCCTGCTCCTGTGCTGGGGGTTGACCTCAGGGCCTGGGTGCATGATAGACAAGTGCTCTCCCACTGAGTTACATCCCTGTCCCTTTTTTAAATTTTATTTTTAGACCAAGACAAAATTGGGCTACATTGCCCAGACTGTCTTCAAATTTGAGGTATTATTTCCTCAGCCTTTCTGTTAAGTGTGACTGTAGATGTGCAACACCATGCCTGGCTAAGGTGTGCTTCTCTGTGAGAGTTTTTGACTTCATGAGTAGTTAACCTTTTTGTTGTGTCTAACATGGGGATTGGATAAAGAGAGTTCTGCTGTCCCTTACCATAAGACCACCAGTTCTATTGCACAAGGGCTCAGTCCTCATGATATCACTAACCATAACCATATCCTAAGAGTCCTTTCATCAATGTGGTCACATATAGTGGGATTAGGTTTTAATGTATGGATCTTGAGCAGACAGGATATGCTATGTAATAAATTTTTCTGTTTAACCTTTTGAGAAGCTCCCAACTTCCAAGTGTCAACATTTTTCCTTTCTATTTAGGAAGGGCATATGTGTACGATAGGAATGAATATGGGAAAGAGAAATGCTAATTCCATAAACATTCCTTGATCTTTAGCTCATTTGGTGGACCTGCATGGCTTTCCTCAGAATCACTCTTCTTGAGCATAGTAAAGGCCCTTCTGAGAATGGAAAGGATATTATTACGAATTATATGGAGACAACATACATTACAACTGTCTGAGGCAAATTATGATGAATGATCTCTCAGTCCACCAGTAAGAAGAAAGACCTTTCCAGGTCTGTCTTTTTTTCTTTTGACATGAAGTCCCTGGCAATAGGGAGGAGGCATTAGTTTATGAGGTCAGTGACAGGTACTTTTGTCTCCACCTTCCATTCTGTCTCATTCTCTTAAAAAGTATTTTTGGAAGGGCATGATGATTAGCTAACAAGGTATTTGTGGAGTCTAAATATGAAAAATGAAACTGATCAGAATTAGTCAAGGGATGACTGGTTACTTTTTATAATATTTACTGTGTTAAACATTTTGTTTCTTCCAGGTAACAACAAATCATTTCATCATCAAATGATCTTAGACTAAATAATATCCAACCGTGCTGCAGAGGTTAGGAGACAGACACTTTTTCCTGGCCTGTTGTTTGAAAGGAATTGAAGAAATAAAATGGCAGAGGTTTAAGGTTAATAGTCAGGATGACTGATGGTAATTTAGATGATAAAACAGAAGATGAATCATATTCCTTACTTATCAGTGATAAAAATGGAAACACATATGCCTACAACCAGATATCACCATCTACACAAAACTCAACTAGTCATGTGAATTGGAGTTCTGCCAATCCAGATAACATGGTCATCGATTGTGAAGTGGACCCTTCTATAGACAGTGATGAAAATATTTCTTTAAATCCTTATTGTGTTGGAGTACAGGATCAGCAGAAGTCTTCAAGTGATTTCCTCAATGCGCAGATGTTAGAGATGCATAAAGACCCTGCATGTCAGGCTTCTGCATTTGCAAATACGGAAGAGCCTGAGTATCTGCACAGCAATCGTCATTCCCTGGAAGCAGCTCAGGACCAGAATGTTGACCCATCTCTGCCTTTTGTGTGGAAGCCCAATGCTGATTTGAGCTGTAGAGACTCTCCTGCTACTTTGGAGGTAAACCACACATTTGACCTGAAAGTGGACACAGCTGACCATGCCTTCATAACACATCATGTTTTTGAAAGCAGTCCGTCTTTGCATGCTTATGGCGATCTACAACCAACAAGCTTGAGAGGTGAAAACACGTCTTTGTCCTGTTCTACTTGGACATCCTCTGATTCTGATAAGATACATGTAAGAGAAATTAGTTATAATAGAGAAAACTTTGAAAATCCTCAAGCCACAGCATCAGAGGTGCACAGCACAACATATGCAGCATTTTCTGATGATGTGATGCATACCGATGTTGTTCTAGATACTGGGAATCAGTGTCAATATTCTTCAGGAAAGGCCACCAGTGAGCACACAGATGGGTCACAGCAGAGGCTAGCCGGAGAAAAAGAGATAAAAGCTCTAACATTGGTTTCTGATGGCATGGAAGTGCCCAGTGGGTCTGTATTACAAGAGCTCTATTGTTTATCTAAAGATGAACCAAATAGTGAAACACATTCACAAAGCTCATATGGTCAAAAGGAAATGGGCCAAAATCTAAGGGAGACAGTGTCTGATTGTCTTATTGATGATGAATACTCTTTACTGGTGCCAGATTTTGAAAAAAGTGAAGCCAAAGTGCTGGACTCAGAGCATGAAGTCACTGTGACCGAAGACCCCAAAATTGCTTCTGATGAGAAGGATTTGGAAACTCAAAATAGTACTGTAGAACTGATACAAAATTGCTTACCAGGACAAAAGACAGTTTCATTATGTGAAATGTCTTGGGCTACAAATGAAATGGTTATTAACACAAATAACATAGCTTGCATGTCAGCACCCATCATAGAACCCAGAGGTTTAAGCTTTACTTTTTCACCCATCAAATTGACAAAGAGCTGTAATAAAGTGGAGAAGAGTAATCAAGAGCCCAGAAGTGTACTGAGCTTGAAGGGCACAGCTATGAGCTTAACTAAGCCTAGTCTAGGAAAATCAGGAAGTAAGACAAATACACCTATAGGCAGCAAATTTAGAAAAACTGAAATTATAAGTTACCCAAGACCAAACTTCAAGAATGTCAAAGCAAAAGTTATGTCTAGGCCAGTCTTGCCCCCCAAAGAGCCTGCTTCGTCTAAGGTTACACCCAAGCCTCAGGTGACCAATGCTGCTTCATCCCCCTCAGCAGTGCTTTCCTCAAGGCAGTTGACAGTTTTGAGCAAAACACCAAGATCTGACTTGAATGCAGACACAAAAGCAGAAATCCTAATTAACAAGGCACACAAGCAGCAGTTTAATAAACTCATCACTGGCCAGGCTGTGCAAGTTACAACTCATTCTAAAAATGCTTCACACAGAGTTCCAAGAACAACATCTGCCATGAAATCAAATCAGGAGGATGTTGACAAAACAAGTTCTTCTCATCCCGTATGTGAGACTGAGTCTGTAGCTGCATTTTTTCAGAAGATCAAAGACATACTCCCTGTTAAAATGGAAAGTGCAGAATGTTTGGGAATGACTTATGCTCCTCACATCGATAGGAACTGCCCTGAAAGGAAGGGCGAAAAAGAAAATGAGATACCTACCGAAAAACAAGAGCTGAAAAAGGACATTATGAATGAGACCTTTGAATATGGTTCTCTGTTTATGGTAAGTGAAGTTTTTTGCATGCTTCTTGGGGTGGTGGAGAAAATTGAGAGGTATTACAATTAGTTACTTATTAATAGCCAATAATATTGCAGAGCAGTAGTATGGGAGCAAATTTGTTTTTAGGTATTAATTCTTTGTCTCACCAGTCAATATATAGTAGAATCTTAATAGGTCATGTGGTAAATCTGCATATTGAAAGAAATCCTCAATTCAGCATTTTGTATTCAGAGTCAGTGTTCTTTATAGTAACATATTAAAAGTACAAATTAATATTTTTGCATGATTAGTTGTTTGACATTAATAGCCTCATGTAACCAGGTTATATTTTATTTTAAATATAAGGGTTTAGAAACTTTCAAATGTGTTGGTCCACATTTAGGAAGTGGCCAGACAGTGCTGGTAAACATATCAACATAAAAATAACTCTCACTCCCTTGCTGATGTGGAGGTTGCTCTGGGAACTGGAGTTCTCTCCTGTGAGCAGGAATATTCTTAATTTTACCGCTGACCAGCTCATGGAACTTTGGGCAAGTGATTTTTCCATACTCAAAGGTGAAAAAATTGGATTATTGTATGTCTAAATTTTCTTGCAGCCCTAATATATTCATTTTTGTACAAAACAAATTTCACCTTATTTTCATTTAGTTAAAAGCAGTACATTTTGCATAGTATCTGTTAAATAGGAGGACTAGACAACTTCATTTGACAACAAAAATTTTTCTTTGAACACACACGGTTTTTGGAAATAGCACAGAAGAAACTAGTTTTCTTTCTGAGTTTCAGAAACATTTAACAGGGCTGTGAACTTGTCATTAGCTCTATTTTTGGCACTGGGGACTGGTATGTATTTTCAGCCTCATGCAGACTGTCCTTGGGTGCCTTCCCTCTGTGCCTGGAATGGAGTTAGGTGCAGGGGAGATAAGATGTGACACAGATGTCCTGCCTCTCTAAGAAGAGAGATTGTATGTTTCAGGAGGAGAGAGTGATATCAGTGGGAAGAATGACTAAAGAAGACCTTCTAGGACATGGATTTACAGGGTATATATTCTCGGTAGAGAAAATGCAAGCATATACACATGCATACACACATAAACATATACACATATATATGCATGTATGCATGGGTGAATGGATGGAGGGATGGAAAGAGATGTAAAGATACTATGTACTCTGATTTAGAGAACTCCAGGTGGTGGATATTAGGGGAGCTGGGTTGTAGGGCCACAAGCACTAAGGAACAATCTGAAGAGGATGGCTGGGGCTGCCACATTCAGAAGGGCTTAAAGTGACTTATAGAGAGTGATTTTTATCTGAGTGGCAAAGGAAATCTGTCTAACCCTATCTGAATTTTAGAGAAATAGTTGTGGCAGGGGAGTAGAAAGTCAGTTGAAAGCTGGTGAAGCTAGAGAGACACAGACGGTGTGGCTTTGGGAATCATGCTGTGAAATGATGCTGGCTTGTACTGAGATTGAAAAGAGAAGTAAGGGATGAAGCAGGTAGAAATATCTTCCCTAGGTACATAAAGGTGCATGCTTGAGTATACTGAAGTGAATATGAGAAGCAGTAAACTCTGAGATGAATACGTAAGATTTAGTTTTAGAAACTACTCCACATTCCTCTGTACAATGTGGTTTGATAAATTATCAACCTCCTACTATTTGGAGGTTACCATGAATTGAACCCACACCTTTTATACTGAGCTACATCTTATGGCCTTTATTTTTATTTTGAAACAGAACCCTGTTAAGTCACTGGTTTAGCCACATTGTGTTTCAGCTTGTGGTCCTCCTGCCTCAGCCTTCCAGAGTGCTGGGATTATAGTTGCATGTCATCACACCTGACATCAGTAGCATGGGATTATTTCAAGAGTTAAATGAGTTGTTGGATGCACATAGAATTTAGAATTGCATTTCACATGGTGTAAAGGCTCTATATTAGTCAACACCAACAGTAATAGCATTATTGTTAAGTCAGAGGTGCCTGAAGGACTGAGTGGGGCAGTGCATATAGAAGTTACATTTCAGGGAAGCAAGAGTGTTGGCTTGGATACACGGATTTCTTTTTTTTTCCTCTTCTTTTTGTGTTTTAGGAAAGGGTCAACAGGGTTTTCAGGGTCTCACTACTAAATTGGACTTGTAGTGATCCACGTGTTTACAGCCTCCCAAGAGTTGGCATTACAGGTGTGCGCCACCATGCCCAGTCTCAGCGTGTCCTGGGGATGGGGCTGGCACAGCAAGCCTGGAGATTGAACCCCCAGCCCCTGCTTCTGCTTGCAGGTGCTTTATTCTGAATTATTTGGCTGGCCCATATGAGGATACAGGGTCTTCCTATGCATCACCATGCACAGTTTTGGTGGCCAGCATGGCATGCAGTACCAGTGATCGAACCCTGGGCCTTGTGCTTGTCTAGACCCCTGAGCTATCTCCCCAGCCCTGCATGAGGCCTTGAGGGACATTTAGACATAAACCATAATAGTTTCAAATACAAATGGAAATTAAATGTTTATCTGTATATCCTGTTCAAAATTGTTTCTTTAGCATAGCTAATACCATAAGGAAAGTGGTACAAGGACAGTATTATCTGAACTGAAAATATGTTTTCATCACAGGATTCTGCTTCAAAAACTCCCACCACCCCAGGAAGGAATACATCTAAGCCTGACTCTTGCAGTTTGAGGAAAACACCATGTCCAAAAGCCAAAGTGGGATCTATTGTTTCCTGTCTGAGGCGGAACAGCGAAAATAGAAACCTCAGTTCTGATCGGGCCTTATCTCCTCAGAGGATAAGGCGTGTGTCCAGCTCTGGTAAGAAAAAAATAGTTCAACTGTGCTCATGGCAACTTGTGAATTATTTGTAAAAGAAAGCATAGTGGTAGAAAGAGAGTATTGATTATAGGACTGAATATATTCTGTCCCAAAACATTTAGCATTTTGTGGTCTAGCATCCTGTGCAGGGAAGATAGGAATAGAAGACAACACAGCCCTTATCTTTGAGCAGGGCAAAAGCTAAGGGGAAGGATATTTATGTGCACCAACTCATAAGCTATTCAAGAAGGTTACAGACATAACTGATAGCTGCTATAAACATGAATCATTTCATTAATTTTTTTACAGATGCTTAAAGGCATAACAGTACTTTGGTGTTAGGCTGTTATATAGGAGATTCATCACCTACCTGCTCCACATGTGAAAAGATGAATATTTTCCTGTGAATTTTATTGAAAGATGTATATTTCTGGAAAAGTGAAGGGATCTGAAAAGTTAAACTTTTCTAAAATGGACCTTTTGGTTGGCTTGTGTCATAAAGTCGTGTTAGGATGGTGAAATCTGAGCGCTTCACTAGCAGCTATTAAATGCTTTGCTAAATTTGGCGATGTGCAGATATTTTTTATTATGTTATAACAGGAAATGGAAAATTGTTTCATGAGACTAAAAAAGCCCTGAAGCCTCCCAGCCATCCCAGAACTGAGAGCACTCTGTAGGAAGCATTCCTTACTTCTGCAGGTGTAGCCTTGAGCAAAGTGAAGGCATGTCGAATAGATTTAGAAGTCAGTTCCCTCACAAAAGTACTGACTACTCTTGAATGGTCTAAAAAACTATGCCTTTAAAATGACAGGCCCACACATGTGAGAGTGTTTTAGAGAAACTAATACAACTATCCCAGATCCCAGGGGGCCCTCGTACCTCACCGTAATTTGGCTTTTGTAGGCTTTACTTTTCAATCTTATCATGAAGCCACTCTGAGAACCTGATGTTGTTTTAGATTTCATGGCTTGTGGTTTGACAGAGCAGACTTAGGACAGATATGAGTAGCAAGAGGATTTCTAGCACATTTCTGTTTCTATGCCTAGAGGAGGTGGAAGAGAACAATGCATCAGCTTGAAGGATTCGCCATTTGGGAATAAAACAGAAAGGAAGTTAGGGACAAGGAGAAGCTAAGAGGTGCAGGAGAAGCAGGCGTCCTTGCTTTGAAAGTTGGGAATGAAGGCATCTGTGAGATGAACGCTCTGGCCCTCATTGTTGCTAAGAAACAGGACACAGAGTGTTTTCCAGGGGGCGGGAGGCTCTCTCCCTGCTTGGAGATTATGGGCACCCTAGCTTGATGGCATTTACAGATCATTGAATTTTCTGAGTAATGGCTGCTACTGGTATGATTCTCTGAACCATGTGTTACTCACATCCTAGAAAATCAAAAAGTACACATTTTTAAGAAATTAGGCCAATATCCACAGGGTATATAAAAATTGTTTTGTGCAGTCCCATCAACCTGTGAAACATTTTTAAAGTCCTTTTACTATGTGCTATATAATGTCAGATATTAAGTAGAAAAGTAGTTCCATTTAGTCTAACACAGAGACAGTTAGGGCTGGCCTGCAGCTCACCCTGGTGAGGTTCACACTTGCAGGGGAGGAGGTTGTGCTTGTTTGCTGGTTCCTGTCCTGGAGGTCATGCCTGTAGCCCTTGCCTTCTGTCCTTCCCTGCCATACCATGGCTTTGGCTTTGGAGGAGTTCAGAATGATCTAAAAGAGTTAAAGTCATGGTTGGAAAAGGCCATTAGGAAGGAGAGTACACGATGCCTTGACAGCTGAAAAATCTAATAATAAAACAGAATAAAAATAAGATACAACAAAAATCATAGAAGAAACAGAATTTCTTGACAGTAAAAATACCAGCTGCTGTGGTTGTTCCCTTTACAACAGGATATGCAGTGTAGATAAGTAATTGTGGATGGGCTCAGGCAGGAAAGTCTGTGAAAATCTACATTACCTTATCTGGGTGGAGCTCATGGAGTGCCTGCTGAGAACGAGCAGGTGTGTTTCGTAGAGAAGTCACTTGATCTTTTGGTAAAGACTCCTAATTGGGAAGAGTTACTCTGTGATTGTGAACAATCTCTTGAAACACATCTCAGTGGAAGGCAGTTCAAAAAAAAAAAAAATGAAGACTGATATAGTTCTTATCTTGTGTAGAAAGAAAGTGGAGAACGCTCCATGGGAATACTTCACTTAGGTTGAGGAAGAGTACAGAGAAAAAGGAAAGCCATTCTATGGTGCTCAGACACATCATAGTGAGGGACTGATGAATGTTCTAAGGAAAACTTATGGAGATAGATGATGATATCATTTAACAAAGCCTGGGTGAATTAAGAGAGAAGAAAGCTAAAGGAGATAAAGAATTTTAAGATTCTCAAGTCCTTTTGAGGTCTGTGACACAGAAATACTGGATTTCCAATAAGGGAATGTTGTTGAGCTGCACATAGAAATTTGACAGAAGGCTAAAAGCCTTCAAAGTGAAAGTAGTTAGGGCTGGGGATATAATGTTCAGTGGTTTAAGCACCTATCTGGCAAGCACAAGGTCCTGAGTTTGATCCCCAGTGCTGCAAAAACAAAGTAAAGATAGTCAATTCTCTATTTCTTACTGGAGTATTTATTTAAATAAGATGTGCATATTAAAGTACTTTCTCCAAAGATGGTTTCATTAGAACTCTGGTCATTTTGTTCATAAAAGGGCTGCATGGTATTCTCATTGAACTATAAAGTCTTCCCTAATAAAAACAATACATTGTATGTATTTTTGTTCAGCTAGGAGGTAGAAAACAAAAGTATATGCTTGCCTGTAAATTACAGGTGTCAGCTTCCACTAATGTAAGAATGAGAATAAAACTGAATTTTTGCGTAAGATTCATATTTATGCTGTACTTCAGATTTGCTGAAGAGCAGAACCCCTATTGCCAGCTTGAGCAGTACAAAGGGCAGGGACTACCATGTACTGATCCAATCACAAATATTTCTATCTCAATTTAAATATATTTAAATGAATATAGAATTGAAGTGATAGGCAAGTATCTTTGTGTAATACCAGTTAGTGAATTCTGCCATGGACCAGATAGCTTCAAAACTAGTAACCATAACGTAAAAATAATTAAGTTGAAAATCCATCTATTCTTATGTTCAGTAAAGTTAGATTTTTATTGAAAAGAGTTTAAAAAGACTTAAAGTTTTGAGCTTCTATTGCCTTGTGTCAGTGAACTCAAAAACTAAATGATACATATAAATTTTTTTGGTCTGAGTTAAAAATTAAATTATATTTTACTTGGTAGTTTTCCATACATGAGTGGAAGAAAATGTAAGTAGAAACAATATAGATTTGAATTTGAGTTTTAGTAGTTTTTTTTTTTTTTTTTTTTTTTTCTTGAAGGGGTCAGGTAGGGGTAAGAGCGGTAATTGAACTCAGGACCTTGCACTTACCAGGCAGATGATGTGCCACTAAGTGGTATCCCTGGCTATGAATTTGAGTTTTATATTTGAACAGTTAGAGGACTTTTATGAACTAAATGTTTGAATAACCTCAAATCTGAATGTAGGAACACTACCCTTCAGTGTGACTGTATTGGAGCAGTGGTCTTTGAAGGGGTGACCAAGTTAAATGAGGTTAAAAAAAAAAAAGGTGAGGCCAAGTGGCACTGGTTCTTAGAAGAAGAGGAGCAGACAGAGACCTCTCTGTCCACCAGCAAAAGTAGCCATCTTCAAACCAGAACAAGGGCCCTAAGAAGGAACCAGGTTGGCCTACACTTTGAATTTTGACTTTTGATACCAGCACCATTGGAAAATAATTTTCTGTTGTTCAAACTACTCAGCCTATTGGTATTTGTTATGGCATCCTGAGCAGACTAAGGCAGAAAATTGGCTTGATTATGAGATATTACATCTTAGAAAAAAATTAGTAGGCACTAGCTCTTTTGGATATTCACAACAAATTGAGAGGTAGTTGTTGTAAAGGAGAGGAAATGTAATCAGCACAGAGTTAAAGTAGAGCAGAAAATCAAGGGCAAAACAATATGCCTTTAGATCATCCAGAGCCATTGCCCTGTGCTGTACAATGGAGTCTTTGTGTATTCGAAAATTGAAACCAAATGGACATCCACTGTACTCCTGCAGAGTTGCTCTGCTGAAAGGTGAGCAGTAGGAATGCTCCAGCCCATCAGAAGTCTTCAATAAATCCTTTCAGAAAACTAAGTAGGAAGTCAAATCCAGAGTTTAAGTAGCTATGTTTTTGAAGCTTTAACCTATTTATGCTAAAGGTTTAATTTTTTTTTTTTTTTTTACTTTTTGCATGAAGTTCATATCTGTTACCTGGGATTAATTCAAAGAACAAGAATTTGAAGAGAAAACAATTTTATAGTGTTCCATTGTTTGGAGCACTTCAAAAATGAAATAGAGGGGCCCGGCAGGATGGCTCAGTGGTCTAAAGCGCCTGCTTGGGGAAGCTTGGGCGGCTTCAGGGACCACGGTTCAATCCCCGGCACCACATGCTGCGCCAGCCCTGCCCTCGGGGCGGGCTGAGTCGGCCATAAAAATGATTCAATAAACAAAGGTTCTGAAACAAGAATAAAAATAATTAAAAAAAAATGAAATAGAGGATTATGAAGCCTGATGGATCTTTTCCTTTTTGTCAAAATATGGATATTTTTATAAAATGTAACAAACCCAAAGTAGTTTTGCATTCTTTGGAATCTGTATTTTTTAATGCCCTCAGTTGAGTATAAGACCTAGTGGTGAAAAATCTACTAGTGTTTATAATGCCAATGCAAGCAGCTCACACTATTAACAGTATATTGTTTCAGGCCCTTTTAAATCATTATACCTATGAATTCATATAATCATCGTGGTAATTTTGTGAGGCTGATTTCCATTTTGTAGATTAGGAAACCATCAATGAGAAGTTAAGTAATTCATTTGGGATTATATGTCTGAGAAGTGGCAGGGGGTAGAATTAGACTAGACAGCTAAGGCTCTTGAGTCCAAGATTTTAGCCTCACAGTTTTAATCTAAGGAAGCACTGTTAGTAGGATTATGAGTTTTGAAGACATTAAAAATTCTTGCACTTGGCTGAATAGTTCAATAACTGTGGTGCTTTTGAAGTCCTTGATTTAGAGCTCTAGATCAGTTTACCATGATATAAATGATTTTCATGGTTATTAAAAACTAAAGCTGCAAAATAGTAACTGCTTAGTCAGCATGTCATGGTCAATTCAGATGGTCTGTCACAGTCTTTCAGAGGAAATATCATTCTGACCAGGTTTCAGACTACAAATGTACCTGTTCCATAGATGTTTTTGCAATTGTTGTTGTCAGTGACTAGCGTGCACTGCTTGGAATTATAGAAGTAGTACAGAATACTCAACCATCAATCTTTTACCCTACCTGTGGACAGTGCCTGGTTGTGTTATAGCCAGGAAACGCAAAAAAGATTGAGAAAAGGGTTTAGAAAAACCTGAAGAAAAGAAGAGCTCATAAAATAGATGGTTTTCATTTGTCTTCTTAAAAATGGAAATATTTCCAAAGAACTTTTGTTTTCTTTCAGTGTATTGTAAGTTAGTAAATTCCTTTCAGGACAGTAGTATGTCTAAAACTTGTAATGTCTTGCCTGTTGTTACAAGTTTTCTCTCCAAGCTTGCTCAGGTATAGAACTTCTTGGATTATGTAGATGGATTGTTTTATTTACTCAAGGGAAACAACATTTTTAAAGTCACTTTCATAGTCTTCTATGTAAATATTTATAAGAGGTAGTAAGCAAAATTAAAATTTTCATGTATTTAAATAATTATTCAGAAATGGAAATTATCACTCAATAAATTATTCCCTGTTGGACCTGGTGGCACAGTCCTAGAATCCTAGCACTCTGGGAGCCTGAAGCATAAATTCAAGCCCAGCCTAGGCAATTTAACAAATTGGCAAGACCCTATCTCAAAATAAAAAAAAAATAATAAGGGACTCAGGGATATAGCTTAGTGTGAAGGCTCCAGGTTCAGTTTCTGGTACCCCCTCCCAAAAGTTATTCTACAAGCTATTTGTAATATGTTGCTCATCAATGTTTCTATATTTATGAATAATTAAAACCCATATTAGTGTCTTGGGATTTCTTTGTATAAAAGCAGTAATAATTGCTTATGTGTCTATAGTGCTTATGATGTGCCAAGCACTTTCCTAAACTCTCTTAAATTCATAATCTCTTTGAATTCTCACAACTCATGAGGAATAGATACTTATCCCCTTTGTACAAATGGGGCATTTGACAGCTTGAACGCTTATGTAACTTGGCTGAAGCTTATGCAGTTGATCATTGGTGGACACAGGAAATGAACCAGACAATCTATCCCAAGAGTTTTTGCTGTTACTTCCTGTTCCTTATGTATGCAGCACTCTGGGCAAATTCTTTTCATGAATGGCCCTGAGCAGATTTTCATTAGAGTTATGTTTTTGTTCTAAATGTCCCCCAAAGCCTCACGCACTCACCAGTGGGGCTTTGGGAAGATGATCAGATTACAGCTGATTTGTTAGGAGGTGGAGTCTGGGTGGAAAGGACAGGTCATGGGAGGTGTGGCTGAGAAGGATGAATTTCCTTCCGCCAGTCCTTCCCTACACCGTCACTGCTTTTTGTCTTCTGTATGAGCAGGTGTCCTCTTCCATATCCCAGGCTGCCCTGCCTTGGAGCCAGCTGACTATGGGCTGAAACCTCTACAAACTGTGAGCCAAAATATACCTTTCCTCCTTTAAGTTGATAAGGAAAAGTGACAAAGACTGATTTTGGTATCAGGGAAATAGAAGTGTAGCTGTGACTCTGCTAGATTAAGGTGATTTAGAAACCTTTGGAACTAGTTTGTAGGAATAATTTATAAAGGTTTGTAGATGGCGGCTAGAGAAACCCTAGAATACTGTAGGCAGAGCAGGATGGAAAATTCTGTCTGGAGTTCAGAAGACCAGAATGCTGATAAAAAGACAAAGAGTGAAAAGCAGGTTCGAGCAGTTTCAAGTGGGAAGAAAGACTCCATTGGTAGCTGGATTCCAGGCCACGTATGTTATGCTCTGGCAGAAAATTTGTCTACATTTTGCTCATGTCCTGAGACTTTGGGGGAGATTGAGATTAAGGGTGGTGGGCTAGCTAATCTGTTAGAGGAAATTTCAAGGCAGCCCAACATTCAGACTGTGGCTTGGGTTCTGTTGGGGGCTTTTAGTCAGCTCTACATTGAGAATCAAGAGCAAAGAGCACAGCTAAGTAATTTAAAAAGTTTTCAGTTTTGCCAGAAAGAAATTTCCCATGAAGATGGAACAGAAGAGAGCTTGATTGCTGAAAAGGTTAACATTAAAAAAAAGCCAACTATTTGGTTGCTGAAAAGATTATCATTTAAAAAATACCAAGTACAGGACAATAGGAAAAATGGCTTGAGGGCATGTCAGGAAAGAGCAAGATCCTGTCCTTTGGCCTGGAAAACTGAAAAACTATGCTTTGAAAACGGAGCTCCAGGCCACTTTGCTGGAGAAGGAACCCCCAGGGAACTGATTGCCCAGGAGTCACCTCACCTGGCTGAGACGTCTGCAGCTACTGCTACCAAGAAGCAAATGGGTCTGGCTACTTCTTCAGCTAGCAGCAGACCTTGGTGTCATCCAGATAGTTGCATGCAAGATGCAAGAGTTGTGGGGTTCGGGAGTCTTCTAACAAGATTTCAGAAGAAGGCGTGGGAGTCCAGACATTGTACCCCCAAGAAGGCAGTGCATGAAGTTGTGCAAGTGAAGCCAGAGGTGCATGGGCGGTGCCAACAAATTGGAGAAGCTAAGAGCATTGAACATGAGAGGAAACCTACAAATAGTGAGCAAAGCCAACCCAAGAGAGAAACCACAAATGCCATAATTACTGGTAATGCTATAGGGATGGGGCTGTCCAAAGTTTTTGAAGTTCACAGCTTTTCCTGGACGCTGGACATGGAACTGTGGGATTTAATGTTTGTCATCCTAGATTTCAGCCTTGCTTTCCATTGGTTTCTGTCTTCCTGTTCTTCTTTTTGGAATGGGAATGTTTAACCTTTGCCGCTGTGTTTTGCAAGTGTGTAGCTTTTTGATATTTACAGGGGCCCATATCTAGGAGCTTGACTGGACTGTTTGGAAACTTTGGACTTGGGTTTTTCAGCAACACTGAAAGTTACTATCACAGACAAAGTCTGAGCAGGTTCCCAAAGCTGAGAAAGAAATGTAATTCAGTCTTTCCAGAATAAGTTCACAGGTTCATTGACTCTTACTGCAGGAAAGCAATTGTTAGGACTAGTCAGTAAGAGTAACAGGATGGGTTTTATTAGATAGAAATTAAAAAGTGCATGCACACAAAGAAATGCACATGGGCCTTTCTGAAAGAGAAAGAATGAGGGAGAAGTTGAGGGAGAGAGACAGAGACAGATAATTTCCTTGAGTGGGAAACATTATGTGCTTCTCTTGAGACACTGAGAGGAAAATTCTATGCAAAAGGTGAGCCACACCCCCAAGGGGACTAGTCCACAGTACAGGCATAGGTGCTGCCACCACCTCCTCCTCTTTTCCTTGTTCTCATTGTTGTCATCTCCTTCTTCTCCTTCTCCTCCTCCTTTTCCTCATCCCCCTTTTTTTTTTTTTTTTTTTTTTTTTGTCTTTTTGAGACAGGGTCTCGCTATGCAGTTCAGGCTGGCCTTGAGCTCACTTTTGTAGCCCAGGCTGGTCTCGAACTTGCACCAATCCTCCTGCCTCAGCCTCCCGAGTGCTGGGATTATAGGCGTGCGCCACCACGCCTGGCTTCCTCATCCCTTCTTCCTCCTCCCTTTTTTCTCTTTTCTTCTTGCCCCTCCTCCCCCTCTCCCTTTTCCTCCTGTTTCTCCTCTTTAAAGGTAGGTAGTTTCAACATTCTTGGATTTTCTCAATCTTTTCCTTTGTCTTAGGATCAGTTTCTTGTTTACTCTCTCATTTAAGCTGATTCATACACTTGGAGTATTCTCAAGGAATTTTGGGTGCTTTGGGTCTGGAAGGAAAATATTCTAAATTTAACAAAGAGAATGCCAGTATGGATTACTTTGGATGGTTTACTTTGGATGACTTACTGGAACCTGGAAGTTGTGATCTTCTTAGAAGTGTATTTTCTAATTTCAGTATAATTGTTTATTTCTGCTGTTGTACCTCATTAGGACTTTGGCTGCTTTTAGATATGGAATAAATGCATTTTGTGTAGAGAGATGGAGTCTAGGGGCAGAATGTTATGGTTTCATCCTTAAAAATCCCTCAAAACCTCATTTGCTTATAGATGGGGCTTTGGAAAGGTGATTGTATTATGACAACTTAGAGCTATCTTGCCAGTAGAAGGGGGAGTCTGGCCCAAAGCAGAGGGTCACTGGGAGTGTGGCTGGGAAGGATGAATCTTCCTTTCTAGCTCCCCTGCTGCTTGTCTGCAGTGCTAGGGTAACCTGTCATCTGTCCTGCCCTTCTGCTATATTCTTGTACATGGTACAAGGTAGTTGACTATGTATGGACTGAAAGCTTTGCAAACTGTGAACAAATTTCCTCCTTTAAGTTGAGGACATTGAATATTTTGTCCCAGAAAGGAAAGTGACTAAGACAAAGAGTAAATATTTTTTATCTAGTGAGTTCTGGGAACTGTTTTAGCACTGGGAATAAAGCAGTGCACACAAGACAGATTTCTTCCTATGGGGATCTTAAATTCTAACAAAGGTCATAAAATAAAACGAACCAAAGTAGAGTCACATACCTGTAATCCCAGCACTTGGAGGCTGAGGCAGGAAGATCAATGGGAATTTGAGGTCAGCCTGACTACACAGTAAGACCCTATCTCAAAAAACTAAAGAGAGATAAATAAACAAAATGTTTAGTACATAAGATAGTAGCAAATGCTTAGGAGTAAAATGAAGTACTAAAAGGAGTTAGCTATTATTGTGGTTCAGAAAGTCCTCAACCAGAAAGATAACATTTCAGCAAATGTCTGCAGTGGGAGGAAGGAAACACTTGCTTTCAGATACAAGGAACCTGAGGTAGAAGAATCTGGAAATGCAGAGACTCAGAGATGAGATTATGGATAGGTATGAAGAACCCTGAGGGGCTCATTGTGTGTGATAGGTTCTGGAGCGGGTAGAATGCAGAGGAGGGGGGCAGAGCAAGCAGGGCCCTGCAGGCACCTGGGCAGGAAGTGTCTTCCCTTTGTTTTCTCACTAGCATCATCACGGTGAATTCTTGATCTTTTTCAGACAGTTAGACCAATTTTTGGTTTGTAACAATTTGTAGAAAATTATCTTATGGGAATTATTCATAAAGTATGCTTTATATGTCTCTATGGAGTCTCTCATTCATTCCAGAAATGTTCGGAGTGCCTGCGATGCATCGGGCAATCTATTAGGTTCTGGGACCTCAGATATGATTAAGCAAATGCACCCTTCTAGGAAGCTTGTGGTCGGAGTATGAAATGTAGTGGGTGCTGAGAATGTCATAATGCAAACTCTTCTTTCTTCAGACGGTCTCTAGATGCACTAATTTGCTTTTGTTGTGCTATGTGTAATGATTCTCTTACTTGTCTGCTGGTAAACTGTGAGAGCCACACGATACCTACACGTCTGAGTTACTTGTGTATTTTCTAATGCTAGGTGCAGCATGTCTGTTGCACAGCATGTTTTTCAGTGTCTTTGAGCTTGGTATGAATGGACACTCATATGAAGCACTGTGTATCCACAGTAAAGGGAGCAACACTAACTTAGCCTAGAACAAGAATAGAGAATGTTGACACTGGAGGAAGGCTTGGAATGTGCCCACAGGGTTGGCCAACAATAGGCCACGAGGATGCTGGGATTGCCAAGGGCAGAGATAGGGAGTCACGAAAGGATGCAGTGTGTTGGAAGCCAGCAGACCTGCAGTAAAATATATGTCAGGGTCAGTGAGAGCTGAGTTTCTGCCACATGGTGTTTGGAGAGTGACATCTCCAGGCAGCATTAAGGGGGAAACAGAGACAAAGTCTGGGTCTGTTAATGTCCTAAAAGAACTTACAGTGTTGTTCCAAGGAGGCAAAACTTATGCTATCCCAATGATATTTTTAAAAATATTTGTTTGATACAGGGTCTTTGTACACAACTCAGCCTTGTAGTGATCCTCCTGTCTCATTCTCCCAGCACTGGGATTATAGGCACACACCGCCATGCCTGATTTGGGAGTAGCACAGCTTGTGGTACAGGGGATGGAACTCAGGTCCTTGCACTTGCCAGGCAAGTGCTTAGACTGCCAAGATATCTCCCCAGCGCCCCACTTATATCTTGATTAAATATGTTAAATAATGTTGAATGAGGCAGTTTTGAATATTTTTTGAAGTTGCTACTGCTTGCTTCCCAGTATGCTCTTCCAAAAGCGTAGCATTTGAAGTGAAAAGGTAGAAGGTATAAAAACCCCTTAATCTTAGCACCTCTAGATTTCTCAATTTATTTTAAAAAATACAGTATCATATATTTTTGTTTGCACATATTTAATGGGACATTTTCTGCTGTTTAGAAATTTCATACCTAGATATGCTTAATGACATGTATCTGTGGTCCTTAGCTACTTGGGATATTACGATAGAGGATTGCTGGATCTGAGGAGTCTGGGACCAACCTATCTTAAACATAGTGAGTTTAAGAATGAATAAATGAATGAAATCCTATAGAAAACATTTGGTAGGTGCCTGATTTGTTGAATTTTATTTTTTTATTTTAAAGATAGAGTACCTAATTCTTAGATTCTTTAATTTTTCTCAATAACATGATTTTTTTTTTTTCTATTTAGGACAGGGTCTACAGGGTCTCACTATGTTGATTGAACTCATAGTGATTCTCCTGTTTTCAGCCTCCCAAGTGCTGGAATTACAGGCACACACAGAAACATGCAATTTTATTTACCATCTTGGTGTGCCCCAGAGGTGCAGGGGGAAGCATGGTATTGAACCCAAGCCACTGCACTCTGCCTAAGTAGGCACTTTACATCCATCGAGGGCCTCCTTGCCATAACATACCATTTATAGAAGGGCAAAAAGTTTGACTCCACATTTAGCAAGCCTTCTTTCCAGAAATCCACTCAGCTCTGAGATAACAATCTATTCTGAAGAGAGGGCCTTCAGAACCTAACTGCCTCTTATTAGTCCCTCCTCGCAATGCTATCATATTGGGGCATTAAGTTTTCAACATATATATTTTGGGGGGACTCATTAACACCATAGCAGCCATGATGGATTTTTTCAGATTTTTTGAATGTTCACTGTAGTGACCAGGTATTTTTTTTTTCCTACAGCCTATTAAATCTGTACAAAAATGCTTTGTATATAAGTGCAGAAGCTGGTCAGATAAATTCTTGAATACATTCCTTTTGAAGAACTCAAAGGGTGTGGGCACTTTTAAGACTTGACACACACTGCCAACTTGCCCTTTAGAAACAGAATGCCAGTGTGCACTCCTACTCTGAGAATTCAAGAGTGTTTTTTCCAAAAGTCTTGCCAGTATTTTGACACTCTTTCCAAGTATTTATGGTTAGGAAGGTGCACAATAGTATATTATTTTAACTGGCATAAGCTTGGCACTCAGATATTTATTAATTTATTTTGGAACTGGGGATTAAACTCAAGAACTGTACTTGCCAGGCAGGTGCTTATGCCACTGATCTAGCTCTCTGGCTATATTTTACACTTTAAAGAGAAAAAAAGAGTAACAATGAAACTGAGTGTCAAAACAGGTTGGTAGGAGAGTTTGCATATTGTTTTTTTCACAGTAGTTATTCAGAGTACAGAATATAGACATAATATCTTGTCCAAACAATATTAACACCAAATTTTCTTTTTAGCGTGAACTAAGAGAAACTAGCCATATAACTATCTTCACTTTCTTGTATATAAATTCATAGTTTTGGTTTTTCTTTTCCCGCTTTTCCCCATTGTAGTTTGTCTTTTCTTTTGAACAGCTTCATCTTAATTCACAATAGCTATTGTACAGTTTGGACCTTGTTTACTTGTTTGGTTTTTCACACTAGTGAGGAAGTATAATGTTTACACGTAAGGGTCTGATTCATTTCACTTATGAGTATGCTCATGAGTTGCATTCATATACCTATATGAGCTCCAGTTTAGCCTCACTTATGGCTGAGTAGTACTCAACTGTATGAAAACACATTTTGTATCTATTCCTTGGTTAATGGGCATTTAAGTTGTTTTCAAGATTTAGTAGGTATTACAAATTGCACTGGTATAAGCATGGGTGCACATACATCACTATAGTAATACTTTCAAAATTCTTCTGGGAAGGTACCCAGCAGGGGAAAAAGCTGCTTTGAGTGGGATCTTTATTCCTACTTTTAAAAGGAGTATCCACAATTATTTCCACGGTGGTTGCACCAGTGGAGAAGGGATCTACATTTCCACCAACAGTGGAGAAGGGCTCTTTTCCTCCCAGACCTTGGCCAGCATTTGTTATCTGTTGAATATTTGGTGATAGCTGTTCTTTCTGTGGTAAGATGGAATCTCAGTGTTGTTTTAATTTGCACCTCACAAATGACCAATGATGGGGCTGGGGAGATAGCTCCATGGCACAAGTGCCTGCCTGGCAAGTGCAAGGTTGTGAATTTGAACCCGGGTCCTGAAAACAAAATGACCAGTGATGTTGGACATTCTGCAAATATTTATGTGCCATTCATATTACTTCATTGAAAAGTACTTATTTGTATCAGATGCCCATTTTTGGATAGGTCTTTGAATTTGGAGAGGTCTGATGTTTTTCAATTTTTTGTATGTTCTAGATAAAAATCCTTTGTCTATGGGACAAATGGCAATAACCTTTTTCCACTCTGGGTTGTCTTTTTGCTCCACTGGTGATTTCTTTTGCTTTTCAAAGCTTTTTAATAGGGTGAAATCCCATTTGTTGATTTTTGAACTCTTTCCCTTGCAGTCTGGATTTTGTTCAAGAGGTCTCTGTCTCCACCTATGTCTTTGAGATTTTTGCCTATTATTTTCCCTGTAAATTTAGTGGTTCTATTCTAATATTTAACTCTTTGATCCATTTTGATTTTAGTGAATGGTAATAGACATGGATCTAGTTTTAGTTTTTGGCACGTGGCAAGCCATTTTTTTTTATTCTTAATTCATTGTGTTTAATTTTCTTTCTTTCCATATTAGGCTTTCAAATTGGTTTTAGAGATTACAAACTTTTCAAAATACAAGCCAGGTATGGAAAAGAAATTTATGTAGGCTTTATTATCTTTATTATGTGCAACAATCAAAAAATGATAAATAGCAAAATTTTTAAAAATACAAATACCTTCTTCATCCTACTACATATGTGAAGGATCTTCAGTTAAAATGAGTAGATCACCATCTATAGGAGCACATGTTCATCCATTCATGTAGGATGTGACGGCTGATTTATATATATTTATTTTATTTTGTTATGATTTAATATTTTATTGTTTAAATTTAACAATGGTTATATTACATATTTACATCATCAGATCAGCTTAGATTAATAGATATAGGTATATAAGATTGATCAAACAAACATTAACACATTCAATCAACATTACTTTTTTTTTCTTTTCCCCTTTTTTTAAAAGTTGACACATTGCATATTGTCCTCACAATAGTTCTACAGAATACAGTGTGTGGGCATGACCCACCTCCCTACTGATGTTGCTAAGAAGAAAAAAAAAAAAAAGAAGAAGAAAGGAAAAGAAAATTCTTCTC
>PVJA010034459.1:0-22570 GCA_004027025.1 Myocastor coypus | reverse complement strand
TTCCAGTCCTGGGAATCAAAGCCAGAGGCGTTTTACCTCTGAGCTATATTCCTTGCAGCTACACCCCCAGTCCCTCTTCATTTTTCCTTTAATTTGTAGTTTTGTTAAGTTGCCAAGGCTGGCCTCAAATTTTCAGTCCTCCTGCCTCCGCCTCCTGGGTAGCTGATATTATAGAAATGAACCACCATACCTAGGTATGTTAGGGAATTAATTAATTAATTTTCTTTTGGACTGTTGAGACTAAACCCAGGGCCTTTGCACTAAGCTATATCCCGCCTTCTATTTTTTTATTTTGAGATAGTCTCACTGTTGTCTAGGCAGGATTTAAATTTGGAGTTGTCTTGCCTCAGCTTCTTTGTTTATATATATTTTTCATATTATGGCTGGCTCAGCCTGCCCAGTGGGTGGGGCTGGCACAGCATGTGGTGCCGGGGACTGCGATTGCCTAAGCTTTCCTAAGCAGGCGCTTTAGGCCACTGAACCATCTCACCAGCCCCCTGCCTCAGCTTCTTAGAGTGCTGAAATTACAGGCATATGCCACTATGCCTGGCTAGTGCTAGTAAATTCTTTTTTTTGGGGGGGGGGCAGGACCGGGGTTCAAACTCACAACCTTGCACTTGCCAGGCAGGCACTTGTGCCACAGAGCTATCTCCCTGACCCCTGTGCTAGTAAATTCTTAATGAAAAAACTTGAATTCTCCCAACTCTTAGATAGTTTAAACTCCTTGTTTAACCTTCACTCTTCACATTTTTATGCTAGATTAGTGCTTTGGGGTGTGTGTGTGGGGGGGTGCAAACAAGAGAAGAAATGCCAGTAGTTGAGCGCCTAAGCAGTTCTGCTATGATTCATCTTTTTTTTTTTTTTTTAATGTATTTGGTTGCTGTATGGTTTCACCACTCAGCTTGGACTTGTGGCAATCCTCCTGCTTTCAACCTCCCCAGGGCTGGGATTACATGCATGCACCACCATGCTGGAACTCTGGCTGGCTCAGCCAGCCCTGGGGGTGGGGCTGGTGTAGCATGTGGTGCCAGAGATTAAATCATCATAGTCCCATACTTTCCTTAATCTTGCCTAAGCAGGTGCTTTAGCCTGTTGAGCTATCTCGCTGACCCCGTCCTCACCAGTTTTGATAGAATCCCATTTTTATTCTCTAAAACAGACAAATACCTGACCTCTGTACTGCTACTGTACCCTCCCACTATAGGATAGGTAGGCAAATTGAAGATACCATTCATCAGTGGAGTCCAGATGCAGCCCAGGGATCCTCTACAGTAGAGCATTTGAGATGCTTATTATCAGTTGATGTCAGATTAAGTCCACTGGTCTCTCTGGTTCAGAGGCTGCCACTAGATATACAGAACAGTGCAGATAGTGTTTCACTTCAGTTTCTGAACTTGTACTAGTTTTGTTGTATTTTTATTTCATTGTATAGTTATGATTTTTTAATTAATTTAATTTTATTATGTATTTGGTACAGGGTCTCACAACACAGCTCAGACTCGTAGTGACCTTCCTATTTTCAGCTACCCAAGTGCTGGGATTACAGGATTACAGGTGTGCACCTCAATGCCCAGACTCGGTGGCTGGCTCAGCATGCCTCGTTGTGGGGCTGGCTTTCTTTTTAATTTTTAAGCAACTGACACTGACCCTGCTAAGTTTTAAGGTATTAGAAAAAATTCTAGGTTATCTCATGGAATCAAATCAACATCAACATTTGGAAAAAAATGATGTGTCATCCTGTATTTATTTACTCTTTTCTGTCCAGACCATTAATACTGGTCTTCTGTTAAATGTACCTGGTGAAAACCATAATGCACTAATAAGAATTTGGGTTGTTTTATTAATGATGAAAAGCCCCCCCCCACACACACACTTATTCAGAATCATCTTGTAATTTTTTACTTAAATAGTGCTTGAATCTTTGCCTTCTTTAATTGTAAAACATCAGAGCCATGAGGAGATAGCACAGCAACACAGTACCTGCCTGATAGACATGAGGTCTTAAATTGATTGTTGGTACCAAAAAAATTCTGACCATTTTAGATAGAGCTCTTTTCTTAGTTGCTGCACTTCTTTATTTACTTAACATCTTTATATTCTTTCAATTTTTTTATAATTTAGGGATTACAATGAGAAATATTGTCTTTATTCATTGAAAGTGTAGAGCTTTATGATTAAAAAATAGGTGCTCTCTGTCCTGCCCCCACTTTATTGTCAGATAACATATCCTAATGCTGCCAGTATGGGGTCCCTTCTTTGTGTGTTTTGGGGCCTGAGTAGGAAATAAAGAAGCTTTTGGAGCCTGGTGTAAGGTGAAGATAATCTGTTTCTGGAATATAAGCCCAAAGAACTCTTGATGGTACTCCTGAGTTTTATGGTATTTCATCTTAATACCCAGAGTGTTTGTTGTTGGCTTGTGCAGGTATAGTTGATGTTACTAACTCCACGCCCAGAAACTTGGCTAAATTCATATATTTCAATAGCTTACTCTTTCTTTTTCACCATGTACAGTAATGTCATCTATAATTGACAATTATTTCTTCCCTTTCCTATACATTTCTTTGTTTCTTTTTGTGGTTGTTGTTTATTTATTTTTATGGCCAGCTCAGCCTGCCCTGAGGCAGGGCTGGTGCAGCATGTGGTGCTGGGGATCGAACCACCATGGTCCCTGCAGCCGCCTAAGCTTTCCTAAGCAGACACTTTAGAACACTGAGCCATCCTGCCAGGCCCCTTTGTTTCTTTTTTTTTTTTTAGTTGTACTGGAGATCTAACCCAGAGCTGCACTCATGCTAGGCAAAGGCTCTGCTGCACAGCAACACCAAGCTCCTTTTCCAGTTCTTGTGTCTTTCATTTTCTTGGCATTCTGTCCCAACTACAACTTAAACCTGGGTTAGAAGTGGTTATACCAGCAGCAGGCATTCTCTCATCCCCTAATGTGAAGGGAGAAAGGATTTAGCTTTCTTAGCACTATGACATCTGCTTTCTTAGCACTTAGCACTATGACATCTGCTGGGTTGGGCTTTTTTTTGGTAGATACTTGTGATCAAATTGAAGTTTTATTCATATTTTGCTAAGTATTTTAGTGGGTATTGATTTTATGTACCTGTTCTTTATCACGATAGTGTTTCTTTTTTATATTAATAAGCTATATGTTGATGGACAATTTCAATGATACAGTATAAATTTAAGCATTAATTTATAATTAACTAAAATATTTTTGAAAATATATTAATGTTGAACTGTAGGAATTTTTCAAGAATTTTAAAAATTATGTTGGCATTTAATCCACTTAAAATACATTTTTGCTGATTACACCTAATTGTTTATAATGCAGCTCAGTGAAAATGTAGGTGCAT
The DNA here is from genome assembly GCA_004027025.1 of Myocastor coypus. Classification (NCBI taxonomy): domain Eukaryota; kingdom Metazoa; phylum Chordata; class Mammalia; order Rodentia; family Myocastoridae; genus Myocastor; species Myocastor coypus. The sequence goes on along the minus strand of PVJA010034459.1, from coordinate 19,214 downwards.
TGTAAAATGAAAGGTTTAATAAATATAAAGTCAGCACCAAAACAAACCTGTAAGAAATTAATTTTAAGCTTTTTTCCCCTCGAAGTTAATTTTCCTGTTTGATAATAAAAAGAAATCAAGATATAGATTTGTATACACATTTAATGTTTTCTTTATTCCTGTATTAAAATTAAGTAAATATTGGCCTGGCAGGATGGCTCAGTGGTCTAAAGCACCTGCTTAGGAAAGCTTAGGCGGCTGCAGGGACCACGGTTCGATCCCCGGCACCACATGCTGCGCCAGCCCTGCCCTCAGGGCAGGCTGAGCCGGCCATAAAAATAAATACATAAACAAACAAAAGTTTTTTTTAAATTTTTATTTTATTTTTTTCTTGTTTCAGAACTTTTGTTTATTTATTTACTTTTATGGCCAGCTCAGCCCACCCTGAGGGCAGGGCTGGCACAGCATGTGGTACCAGGGATGGAACCACGGTCCCTGCAGCTGCCTAAACTTTCTAAACTGGCTCTTTAGACCACTGAGCCATCCCACTGGGCCCCCAAAACAAAAGTGCTGAAACAAGGAAAATAAAAATAAAAATAAAAAATTCTTTAAAAAAAAAAATAATAAGGGCCTGGCAGGATGGCTTAGTGGTCTAAAGCGCCTGCTTGGGAAAGCTTGGGCGGCTGCAGGGACCGCGGTTTGATCCCTGGCACCACATGCTGCACCAGCCCTGCCCTCAGGGCAGGCTGAGCCAGCCATGAAAATAGATGAATAAACAAACAAATGTTCTGAAACAAGAAAAAAATAAATAAAAATAAATAATTTTTAAAATAAATAAAATAAAATTAAGTAAATACCTTTTGAGAACCCACATGGTAGTATGAAGTAGTGTTTCAAAAGCATTTAGAAGTAAGGCTATAAAATGAAGTTGGCTTTTAAGTAACTGGCAAGTGGATAAATTTTAAAAACCATCCCAGCCTGCCTGGCAAGTGCAAGGTCCTCAGTTCGATCCTTGGTTCTGAAAAAAAACACCCAGGTTTTATATTCAACAAAAGTACCATTTGGTTCAGTTATTCTACATGTACTCTTAGGGAAATGGCTGGGTTTAGTTTGCCTCAATTTGTGGAAATTCTTTTACTCCTTTAGTTAAGCTCCTTCATCATCAGATATTGTGATTTCCTTTATTTCTTCAGCATATTTTTTTTTTTTTCTTCAGCATATTTTGACTACAAAGATGAGTCTGGGTTTCCAAAGCCTCCTTCTTACAATGTGGCTACAACACTGCCCAGTTATGATGAAGCCGAGAGAACCAAGGCTGAGGCTACCATTCCCTTGGTTCCTGGAAGAGTAAGTGTAATTTGCCATCCTATGTACTTAAGGGGCAACTTCATGGGAGTTAATTTTTTTTATTCCCAGTTTTGAGTTACTAGGGCTGATTAATGAGGGCTCAGTTAATTTTTTCATTTTGGTACTAGGAATTGTTTTTGTTTTGCACTTGCCAGACAGGCACCTGTGCCACTGAGCTATATCCCTGGCCTGAATTCAGTTAATTTCAAACAAGTACATTGAACAGCTCTTTGTGAAAATGAGATAAAGATATATAAGTAAACAGAAAACCACCAATTAATCTGGCTGGTTTTCCCTGTTTCTAAGACTACTGTGTATCTTTGCCAGATTAAATGATACAAATATCTTCTGGGGTGACTGGAACATCTTGGAGCAGGAGCTGATTTAGGAAGTACACTGACTTTTTCGTAAGTCTGTGCTTTGGTGTTTTGGGTAGATGCCAGGGAGATCTATGGAGAAAGCTACTCATAAAAGGGATTTTCCCGTAATAAGTAAGGAACTACTGTCTCCATCAGTTCAGATCATGCTGTTCACAGGGATACAATGAAATCAGATTTATATAGTATGCTGTTGATTTGCGGTGAAGATAGGATGTGATGTGAGTCTGTACTGCTTTTTGGGTACTCTTGGTTTGTTTGTTTTTAATGTATCAGAAATGGAATTTAGGGGCCTGGCGGGATGGCTCAGTGGTCTAAAGCGCCTGCTTGGGAAAGCTTGGGCAGCTTCAGGGACCGCAGTTCAATCCCTGGCACCACATGCTGTGCCAGCCCTGCCCTCAGGGCTTGGGCTGAGCCAGCCATAAAAATAAGTGAATAAACAAATAAAGGTTCTGAAACAAGAAAAAAAAAAAATTAAAATAAATTAAAAAAAAAAAAAAAGTGGAATTTAGAACCTTGACCTTGCCTGGCAGAGTTTCTTGATATTAAGCTTATTAGACTTATTTGTAAGCTATACAGATGTGATTTCATAGATATTTGTGCAGATTGGTGTGGTTAGGGCATTGGGCCTATTGGGAGAGTGAAGGCAGGACGCAGTCCCCAGGAATATGGAGGTGATTAAGGCTGTAACCTGTAATCTTGGCAGGAAGTTGCAGAGAAAAACAAAATCAGAGCCTAATCTGGCATTGCACTGGTTTAGGCCCTAGAGGTTCCTCTGACTTTAGAGTAATACATTTATGTATAAACTATAACCTACTGTAAGAAGTAGTGGTGTGAAAACTCCAGCTTGGAGCAAACAGTGTATGAGCCTGGTCTAGGCTGAACTTACATAGTAATCTGCATTCAGATCTGCAAGGTGCTAGGGGAAAAACTATTAAATTTCATGGAGCTTATTGTCTAAAGACAAAGCGGTCAAAACATAACAACTATATATTGGAAGCTATATACTAGGTACATGCTAGGTACTATGCAGGATGCTCTTACATATTTTGTATACTGTTTTCACAAGGTACAAAAATTTAGTGTAAAAAAGATAAAGTAATTTGCCCAAAGTCATCTGGTTAATAAGTAGCAGGTGTGAGTCAGCTTCATATAGACTAGACTCCAGAGAGATTCCTTGTATGTTTTACTGTACTCTGCAGAACTGTTGGGATGTATGGTGAATATAGGACTGTGGAGATTAGCTGTGATTGCTTACACAACTCTTCAGAATTCTTTTAACAAGGACTGGGGATATAGCTCAGTGGCACAGAGCCTGCCTGGCAAGTGGCAGGTCCTGAGTTCAATTCCTGGTACCAAAAAGAAAAGGTGACAAAATTCTTTTGACAGGTAGAACTTAGAAGTTTAGGGGGCTGGGGAGATAGCTCTGTGGCACAAGTGCCTGCCTGGCAAGTGCAAGGTTGTGAGTTTGAGTTTGAACCCCGGTCCCACCAAAAAAAAAGAAAAGAAGTTTACTAAAGACTCTGTTATACAGCAGACATATATATGACACTTTTTCCCTATCAGGTGCTATATATTTTGCAATGTTATAACTGAAAAGCTTTATACACATTAGCATATGGAGTTTAAAATTCAAGCAAGGTAGCAGGCCAACAAATATATCTACACTACATAAGAATGTTGGTCATTGTATCAGTCAGTGAAAGACAGATATAACACAAGATATGCAAATATATAAGAAATTACTAGATTGGCTTACAGTGGCCAGCCGCAGAGTTGAATGTGAGCAGAATGTCTGAAGACCACAGGTTTTAGTCCAGCATCCAGAATTCACTTCAGTGTCTGTGTAAGACTGATGAGGGGACCAATGCACCTATTTCCTGAGGCTGAACGAACTGAGATAGAAGTCAAAGAGTGTGCTAAAAAGCTGAAGAATCTATACTGGAAGCTAAAGTGTTTGCACGGAAACCAGGAGATGATGTCCAAGCAGAAGGCGAAGACTGGAGCTCCTCCAGAGAACACAAGCTATTGTGTCTGTCTCATTTCCCTTTAAAACCATCTGGGCAACCAGCCATCCTAGGGTGGTCTTCTATACCTTATGTATAAAGTTGCTGAGCTGATGGAGCTAAGCTTCTAAACTCAAGTTGACACAATCAACTCTTAATGGCTTCAAGATCTGTGACTTTACTAGGTGATAATAGAAGGACATGGATAAGAGTTTATCTCCATTACTTTTCTCTCCTTGCTGGGACAAAATACCTAACACCCAAAATTAAGGAAGGAAAGGTTTATTTAGTTCACAATTTGTGGAAGTTTCAGTCCATAATCAGCTGGCTCCAGGGCAAGAGTCGTGCATGACAGAGGACAGCAGATCAGGGTGGCAGAAAATGGCAAGAGCAAAAAAGCAGGAGCAGCAGCAACAACAGAGCCAGCCTCTTTCCCTTCCTTATATTGCATCAGGCTGTGTGCCCTAGGGTGGGTGTAGCACTCACACCCATAATCCCAGCAGCACTCACACCTATAATCCCAGCTTTGGATCATGAATTAATCACAAACTCCAGAAACTGCTGCCCCAGTGACTGCATGAGGCTTTGGGGCACAACTAAACACAAACCATAACAGAGTTCTAGAGGAAAAAAAGCCCAGAAAGCAGTTAGAAATTCAAGCATACAGGGCTTCTTTGGATGCAATGATTATTTTTGCACAAGTAAGATATTTTTGAAGGTGGTACAAAGATAAGACCAAGCCTTTTGTTTGCAGAATTGTTGGAATGCTAGGTTGAGACTTAAAAATTTAGTATAGTATGCAGCTCACATAGCATCCCAAGTTTTGAGCAGGAGTATGGAAGGAGTGTTGTGTTTTGGAAGCATTAATCTAGCAGGAATTTGTGGGAAGAATTATTATAAAAGATATAGGAAGAACAGAAGACATTTACAGTATTAGAAATTATGTCCACATATTTTAAGAGTATATCTCCTAAATACTTATGAATAAAACTTTCTAAGTCAGAATAGTGAAATTTAATGCTTTTAGAAAGCATAAAACCAGGGGCTGGAGAGATAGCTCAGTGGAATAAGTGCTTGCTTGGCAAGCATAAGGTCCTGAGTTCAATCCCTGGTACTGCAAAAAATTAATTAATTAATTTTAAAAAAACCTTGGTCTGGGCCTAGTGGTGCCCACCTGTAATCCCAGCACTTGGAAGGCTGAGGCAGGAGGACCAGTGCGAGTTTGAGACCAGCCTGGGCTACAAAAGTGACCTCAAGGCCAGCCTGAACTGCATAATGAGACCCTGTCTCAAAAAAGGCAAAAAGATAAAAATAAAAAATAAAAAAAAAAGCTCTTCCACGTACCGTGTCTAGAGGCTTTCACAATGGTCCAGCGCCTGACCTACCATTGTAGGCTTTTCTACAACACTGCCTCTAACAAAATTAGGCTACCCCAAACCCCAGGGAATAGAATTGTTTACCTCTATACCAAGAAGGTTGGGAAGGCCCCCAAATCTGCATGTGGTGTGTGCCCAGGCAGACTTCGAGGGGTTTGAGCTGTGTGGCCTAATGTTCTTATGAGATTGTCGAAAACAAAGAAGCACGTCAGCAGGGCATATGGGGCTCCATGTGTGCCAAGTGTGTCCACAACAGGGTCAAGCGCGCTTTCCTTATGGAAGAGCAGAAAATCATGGTGAAAGTGTTGAAGGCACAAGCACAGAGTCAGAAAGCTAAATAGAAGATGAAGCTGTTACAGTAATAAAAGATGGAAAGGCTTGTTTTGTGAAAAATAAATAAGTAAATAAATAAATACATACATACATATATACATACAACCAACCAACGCATTCTTTTAAGAGTTGCAAGGAGGAAGTGTGCGCAACTATAAAAAGAGGCTGTCACTGATACTTCATCCTTTAGTGTATGCTCACAGAGCTGCTAGTTATAGTTTGATATGGATTGTTGGTCCATTTTCTATGTAAGAAAAGTTTTGATTGTCCATAGGACATTTTCTTTTTTAATGTGAAGAACCATCTGAACTAAGTAGCACTCTGAAGCACTTTTAAAGTTGTATTGTTACTTTTAAATATCTCAGTCCATACCTGCATCAGTTGAAAAGATAGGCCACCTGTATTGGTATTGGCCAGGATCATGTTCCTTTTAGAGGTTCGATATTACCTTCAGGATAGGATTGAAAAGATCTCATCTGCCTATAACATTAGAGGTTTGAATTGGTTTTTAGATTTTTGAGACAGGTTCTTACCATTAGCTCAGGCAGGCTTGAACTCAACATGTAGTCCAGATTGGCCTGGAACTAGTGGCAACTCTGCCTCAGCCTTCTGAGAGAGGCTGGGAGAATTTGTTTTGGGTCTGTATACTAATACAAACTAATACTACTGAAGTTGAGCCAGGGGCAACTCTATATGGACTCTTAGATATGCTTATGTTGTCTGTATTCCCTAGCCCCTTCAAAGTCTTTCAATTTTGTCTTCTTAATAGCCCTCATAACTGAGGGCCAGCCAGATAGCTCAGCAGATTAAAGAGCCTGCTTAGGGTTGGAGGTTTGATCCCAGCCTGCCTTGCTGGCACCACCCCCGAGATGCACTGAGAGGGCAATTGAGACTGGGCTTGGTGTTGCACACCTGTAATCCCAACACTTGGCAAGCTGAAAACAGGACAGTCACTACAAGTCTGATCTGTGTAGTGAGAACCTGTAGACCCTGCACTAAATAATACCACAAAAAAAGGCCTCATGACTAATACTGTAGGCCAGTGGTGGTGGATTATTTGTATCCTTGAAAGCTCTATGGGGCTGGGGAGATAGCTCCATGGCACAAGTACCTGCCTGGCAAGTACAAGATCATCAGTTCAAGTAGCATCTTAGCCAAATAGATAAGTAAGGTTGTCTTTTTTTATTTGTGGAAATGTATATACATATTGCTACATAAGTCAGACTCAGTGATTCTCCTGTCTTCAGTGTCCCAAAGTGCTGGGATTGCAGGCGCACACCCCCATGCCCAGTCTCAGTTGCAGTCTCAGCATGCCCTGGGGGCAGGGCTGGCACATCACACCAGGAACCCCAGCCTCTGCACTCTGCCAAAGCAGGTGCTTAGGTCTGCTGAGCTATCAGGCTGGCTGGCCCTTGCTTGTTTTTATTATGTAGTTGGTACAGGGTCTCACCATGCAGCTCAAATTCATAGTGAGCCTCCTATTTTCAGCCTTGTGGAGATACATTTTTAAAAATAAAAAGTAACTCTGAACTTTTAATGTTTAAAGTGTATTGCTATAAAAATTTGGATTGGAACGGGGTGTGTATCTTGAACTTCATGCTTAGTAGGCATGAGAGCTTTTGATTCAATCATAAGCACCAAAAATAGTTTATATTATAAAATGAAGCATTTAGAATACTGTGATATAGAGAGAAAATTGTTTCAGCTCTCACTATTTCTTGGGTATAATGCAAAATACGGTTTTTAACATTCTGAGCCTCAAACGCTTATAGCATTTTTCTTTTATTTTTTAAAGAGAACTAAAAAAATAAAATAATACATAAAACATTACAAATGATAACAAAATTTCAAGAAAACAAGATGATAGAAGTTCAACAGTGTTTGTTATATTGCACATTGTTGTTTCCAAAGTAGTTCAGAGTATGAAATATAAGCATATAAAATTGGTCAAAATAAAAACTTAAAGCATTGACTGGTATCTTCAAAAAATTATAGAAATTAGTCATATAGTCGTCTTAGCTCTTCTGTGTATGTATACGCATGATTTTTTCCCTTCATCCCAGTTCTTCTTTGCTGTTGAACAATTTCTTTCCCTTTTACTATATTGTACCTTTCAGATTTTACTCTTTTCAGGTTCTTTCAATGCTTACATATGCAGGTCTCATTTATTTCACTTAACTGTATAGCCTCTAGTTGCAAACTTACTTGTAAAAGCCTCAAGTCTTATCTTTCTTTATGGCTGCATAATACCCCATTGTTGCATATAGGTTTGAATTGAATCTGAGCAATCAGTTTTGTCTTTGGTACTCATACCTGTCCTGTTATTTTTCTTGGTGTCTTTCCTTTGACTAGAAAAAATAATGAATTTGCCTTACTCTTTTTATTTAGGATGAGGATTTTGTGGGTCGGGATGATTTTGATGATGCTGACCAGCTGAGGATAGGAAATGATGGGATTTTCATGTTAACTTTTTTCAGTAAGTATATACACATAGCAGAGTCACTTCCTGTAAACTGGGATGCTTTATATTAATCTATGAAAAATACAACTTCCCGAGTTCAATCCCCAGCACTGCACTATATATTTCTGGGGATGCTGCATTTTTATATGAGACAGTCTTCATCTTTCAGGACTGCAGGGTTTCTTAGCGTTGGTCCTGCTCGTGCCCTAGTGCCCTTTCCTGATGGAATTTTTCTCAGAGGTTGTATTACCTGATAGATCACAGTCAGGCTGGGTTTTTTTCTCTTGAGTTTGGTTTGATTTGATTTGGTTTTGGTATTTGTCTTTTGATGAGAGCTTCACTTAGATATGTGCAGTTACTTTATTTGTTTTTTTAAAAACAGGCAAAGTGTGATACTTTTAGAGGTGGTTTCATTTATATAAACTGAGACTTCACAGGGCAGGAAGATGAACCACTTGAGTCAGAAGATTTGGGAGCAGCACTTTAATGTCTTGAGACATTTACTTAAAAATGTAATACACTGCAAAAAGCAGAGGTCCTGAGACACAGTTAGTGGGTTTAAAGCTTTTGTTTTCCTCCTTCAGTGAATAGTGATAGATGTAACAGTGTAAAACAGGAGGTATTTTCTTACTGCTCAGAGGGGAAGACAGAAAGATGGCTGTCTGGGCAGAGGTGGGTGCGGGATGGGAAGCGCAGGTCATCTTTTATCCTTGGGAAGGTCATTCAAGCAGAGTGAAAGGTAAAGAGCATGTTTGTCGACTTGGCTAAAGACAAGCCTGAAACTTTTCCCACTGTGCTTTTACAGTGGCATTCCTCTTCAACTGGATTGGATTTTTCCTGTCTTTTTGCCTGACCACCTCAGCTGCAGGAAGGTATGGGGCCATCTCAGGATTTGGTCTGTCTCTAATTAAGTGGATCCTGATCGTTAGGGTAAGTCAAAGCAGAAAAGGTAAATTCCACCAAGAGATGATAATTGAAATGATCTTGAATCTTGGTTTTAAAAATTATCTTAACTTTTTTTTTCCTCATGCAGCTTTTATACTGAACACTACCCTGCTCCCCTGTGAGCCAGGGTCTGCCTCAGGCACTCAGGCTAGACTCAGACCGGTGGTGCTCCTGACTCAGCCTTCCAGAGTGCTGGGATTACAGACATATATTACTGTGCCCAGCTCATGTCAACATTTAAGTTATATTTGACATCTTCATTCTGGTTTTATGACGAAATTGAACCCAAATCAGTTGCAAGTAGTTACTACATGCAGATTTGATAGTGAGGTGTAGTGACAAGAAAGTCAGGTTGAAGCTATCCTGGCTTGTATAGTGAGACCTTGTCTCAAAAAGGAAAACAAAACTTAAAATAGTCTCTGACTTCAGATGTTTATTGCAAGTACCAGCCTTAGAGAGACAAAACCAATGTATTCTTCATAAATTGGCATACCAGCCAAACCATTGGCTTTAGCACAATTGGGTAAGTAAGCAAAGTAAAATTATCATTGATGCATGTTTCTTGAAGGCCAAATAAAAACTCTTAAAAGACAAGTTTTGTATTCCGTCAAAACCATAAAGCTGATAGCTGATGCAAAGATTGCTTTATCGTGAAACATATTTGCATTTATCACTACTTCCTTCCTTCCTTCCTTCTTTCCTTCCTTCCTTCCTTCCTTCCTTCCTTCCTTCCTTCCTTCCTTCCTTCCTTCCTTCCTTCCTTCCTTCCTTCCTTCCTTTGGCACAGGATCTCACAACACATTTTGGACTTGTAGTGATCCTTCTGTCTCAGCTTCCCCAACTCTGGGATTATAGGCGTGTGTCACCACTCCCGATTTTGGTGCCAGCACTGTGTGCCCCAGGTTCAAGGGCCAACATGCCATGCAGTGCCAGGTATCAAACCGGGTCCTTGTGCCTGCCAGGCAGGTGCTTAGATTGCCAAGCTGCCTCCCCAGCCTGTGTCACAACTTTCATATCAATAATTTATAAAACATTTTTTGAGTTGGACATGGAGTTACACACTTATAATCCTAGCAGTGAGGCTGAAGCAGGAGGATTGTCAGGATTTCAAGGCCAGTTTGGGCTACATAGTGCATTCCAGCCTAACCTGAATTACATGGAGAAACCCTGTGTCTCAGAAAAAGAAACAGTTTTTTAAATTGTTGTAAGAATAAAATGAGCTGGGGATGTAGCTCAGAGGCATATGCACCTGCCTGGCAAACACATGGTTCTGAGTTTCATGCATGGTGCCTAAAAAACAAAAGGATAAAATGACAGCAATGGTATAATAAAAGCTTATGTTTTGTGTATTCTTAAATTAATATAGGAAATTGTGTCTATAAATGTGCTGTAAAGTGTTTGCCTCATTTTTTTCAGTTTTCCACCTATTTCCCTGGATACTTTGATGGTCAGTACTGGCTCTGGTGGGTGTTCCTGGTTTTAGGTAAGTACTATTAATGTAAGGAGAGAAAAAGTTATGTTTTATTTTATTTTATTTTATTTTTTTTTGTCTTTTTGAGACAGGGTCTCGCTATGCAGTTGAGGCTGGTCCTGCACTCACTTTTGTAGCCCAGGCTGGTCTCGAACTCGCACCAATCCTCCTGCCTCAGCCTCCCGAGTGCTGGGATTACAGGTGTGAGCCACCACGCCCGGCTTAGAAAAAGTTATGTTAAATTCCAAAACTAAAATTACTTTTAGTAAACTTTCATTTATTATATAAGTTAATCAATTAGAAGTGTAATTTTTTAAATGTTCATAAAGATGAAGCAGTTGTCACCGTCATGTAACATGCATTCATAAAAGGTTTTTGTAGGCTTAAGTTTTTCTTAATTCATTTACCTTTATTTCCTTTGTGATCAGCAGGGCATACTAATCAGGTGGTTCTGTGGTCTGACCCCCCCTCCCATTAATTCACTTTGCTTATAGGCATATTATAAGCAGTAGCTAAACTCATTGCTGTATGTAGCTTTTCTTTGGTTAGATCTGGCAGTAAACGGCAGAAAATATAAATCTTATTAGATGGAACTTCTGAAAGAGCTGTTACTGGCTCTCCAGAATTTTTCAGTTTACCATTAGGGAGAGAATAAAAATTATTTTGGAGTGAATTGAAAGTTTTTAAAAATATATGTCTAGGTAGTTCACACTGTCCAGTCTTCACATTATGTTTTTTGCTCAAAATATTTTAAAATCTTTTCCTAAAAATTAAAGTAAAAAAGAATGATTTGGGGCTGGGGAGATAGCTCCGTGGCACAAGTGCCTGCCTGGCAAGTGCAAGGTTGTGAGTTTGAACCCCAGTCCCACAAAAAAAAAAAGAATGATTTATTTTAATGTTACTCTTCATTATTTATAAAGAAAATATATATTATACAATAAGAATCCACCGTCACTGCTGTCATCTCTACAAAGCAATAATAGGACCATCTTGTAGCTGAAGGATCACAAGATTGACTTACTACATACCTTTGGCATCACTTCTCTCTTGTCTTCTGGTTTGGGCCTTCTCGTTCTTACTAGGGCTGTTGCAATGGGCCTGGTTAGGCCAGCCTGCACCACTGCCAATCAGGTATTTGAAGCTCACTTAGGAAGAACCACACTTGCAAGTGATCCATCCCATCACCCTCTCCTGATAGCATCATCTGTTCTATTCTTGCTCATCAGAATTCTGATAATTCCAGAAAGAATGACTTTTTAAAATTTTTTTGATATTAAGTTTAGTGGGCCCGGAGGGTTGGCTCAGTGGTCTAAAGTGCCTGCTTGGGAAAGCTTGGGTGGCTTCAGGGACTGCGGTTCAATCCCCGGCACCACATGCTGCACCAGCCCTGCCCTCAGGGCAGGCTGAGCTGGCCATAAAAATGAGTGAATAAACAAATAAAGGTTCTGAAACAATAAATAAATAAATAAATAAAGATACTAAGTTTAGTAATAAAAATGATTGAAGAGGAGAGTAATTTACAAGGAATAATTAATTGCCTTGATTATGCTTTGAAACTTTTTTTTTGTCTTTTTGAGATAGGGTCTTGCTATGCACTTCAGGCTGACCTTGGGCTCACTTTTGTAGCCCAGGCTGGTCTTAAACTTGCACCGATCCTCCGGCCTCAGCCTCCCAAGTGCCGGGATTACAGGTGTGCACCACTATGCCCAGCCATAAAACTATATTTTTAAGAGAGACCCTGACTACCTCTCTTCACCTGAGCCGAAATTAAATTGTCATTAATATTCAGGTTGATTGTTTATAGCATCAATTATTTAAATTAATATTAATTTCCTTTCTATATTAAAGCCTTATGGGAGATAGATTTATATACTTTATCATTGGTCATTCTTTTTTTTTTTTTTTCATTGATCATTCTTTCATGTACTGTTTTCTTATGAGCATGAGCAGAAAATGCTGGGACTTCAGATACCCTTATGTACTTGCCCTGTGTTAGCTCAGGGTAGAACCTTCTCTTCACACAGAACTAGTTTGAGGGAGTTTCTCCTGCCCGGAGCAGAGTTCTTGAAGCTGGCAACTCAGGAACTACCTCTAACCGATGGTTGGGTTTGTTTGTTCCATCATTACTTTGTTTGTTAAAATTAATTGTAATATTTAAAATTCAAAATTTTATCTGGGCATGGTGGTGCACGCCTTTAATCCCAGCACTGGGAGGCTGAGGCAGGAGGATTGGTGCAAGTTCGAGACCAGCCTGGGCTACAAAAGTGAGCCCAAGGCCAACCTGAACTGCATAGTGAGATCCTGCCTGTCTCAAAAAAAAAAAAAAAAAAAAAAAAATTTCACATAAAATATCTGAATTTTAAATTTTTTGTAGAAGTTAGAATAGTGAGCAGAATTGGTCTGCTCTGTAGTTATACGTCATACTTGGTGGCTGGAGCAGAGCTGGATGTAGCTGTCTCCCACCTTTTAAAAAATAAAAAACAAGGTTGCATGCTCCCCTTTAGGAGTCTCCCATTGTCTGACCCTTGTTTATAGTTTAAAATGTATCCAAAAGAAAGTTGAGCAATTGCCTGGGGCTGGGCAAGGTGGAGGAAGGAGGAGGTGAATTAGGATTGCTAGTTGGTACAAGGTGTTCAGGAATGATGAGTATGTTTTAAAATTATAGCTAGAAGGCTGTAAAAGTCTAAGTGCACTAAACCGTGCTTAAGGCCGGGTGTGGTGGCGCATGCCTGTTATCCCAGCACTTGGGAGGATGAGGCAGGAGGATCGGAGCAAGTTTGAAACCAGCATGGGCTACCTGAACTGCATAAGGAGACCCTGTCTCAAAAAGACAATAAATAGATAGATAGATAGATGAACTGCATAAGGAGACCCTGTCTCAAAAAGACAATAAATAGATAGATAGATAGATAGATAGATAGATAGATAGACAGACAGACAGACAGATAGATAAAGTGAGCCCAAGGCCAGCCTGAACTGCATAACGAGACCCTAATCTCAAAAAGACAAATAAATAAATAAATAAAATTCAAAAAAGAAAATAGAAAATAAAATGTGCTTAAGCCAGGGAGATAGTTCAGTGGAATAAGTGCTTGCCTGGCAAGTCCTGAATTTGATCCCTGGTGCCACAAAAAAATAAAATGCTTAAGACTCAGGGGATCAGCTGGGTATGTTGGTGCATGCTTGTGATCCCAGTTCTTGGGAGCCTGAGGCAGGAGGATCTCTAGGAGTTTGAGGCCAGTGAACTATGTAGAGAGTTCAAGACCAGCCTGCTCTACACAGTGAGGCCTTTTCTCAAAAGAAGGACTCAGGGCCCAGCTCCAAAAGGAGGTCAGGAGCATCTGAATTTCCATGGAACAGGACACATCAGCCTCCCTTGAGGACCCTTTGAAGAGGTGGGTGTGAACTTCTATGAATATGTAGATTCTGGTGTAGTTGTACAAAGTCAGCCTAAGACTGGAAATGATCAGTGGTAGTAGAAAAGATAGGTAAGTGGGCAGACTGACTTATGTGGATGAGTGGGTACATGGATAGATAAATTCAACCTGAATAAAGGTGGAGAAAGAGAGCTCTAGAATTGAAAATGTGGAAATAATAATAAGAGGATCCTGACATCTAGTGGACAACATTATGTACTGTCAATAGCAAAAAAATTTCTAGAAGAGTAAATATACCTTCCCCATTGTACCCTTAATTTGAGAAACAATTCTAACCCTCCCCCCTCTCTCATTAATTCTCTTGTAGTGATGTTTTTGGAGTACATTAGATTTCGACATACTTCTCAGTGAGACAAATATAAATGTTTGGCCCCATTGTATTTTTTTTTTTTTTCATTTTTAAACCAATTAAATTTTGCATGTATGAAAGAAAGTTCATCTTTTTTTAAATGTATTTAGTACGGGGTCTTAGTACACAGATCAGACTCATAGTGATTCTCCTGTTTTCAGCCTCCCAAGCACTGGGATTACAGATACATGCCACCTTGCCTGGTGTCAATCTCCGCCTCAGAGTGCCTCAGCATGGCACGCTGAGATCAAAGCCCAGTCCCTGTGTCTGCCTAAGCAGGCACTTTAGTCTGCTGAGCTATTTCACCTGCCCAGAAACTTGTCTTTTGACTCTTAAGGTTGTGGTTTGTCTTTTAAGAATTTATAATTTGGAGGTACTGAAGGAAATGTTTCATGTTTTAATAGCCTTTAGCAGAAAACTGACAGGGTGTTGCTATCATGAAAAGTATTTCTGGGGCAGAAACTTGACATGGAAATTGTGAATTCATTCTTGACTTTTCTTTTCTAAAATAGGCTTTCTCCTGTTTCTCAGAGGATTTATCAATTATGCAAAAGTCCGGAAGATGCCAGAAACATTCTCAAATCTCCCCAGGACCAGAGTTCTCTTTATTTATTAAAGGTATTTTTTTTTTTAATGTGTTCTAGTTCACTGTGATCATGTGGTACATTGAAGATTACCATTTAGTTTTAAAGTAAAGATAGAGGGGCCCAGCAGGATGGCTCAGTGGTCTAAAGCGCCAGCTTAGGAAGGCTTGGGCGGCTGCAGGGACCGAGGTTTGATGCCCAGCACCACATGCTATGCCAGCCCTGCGCAAGGGCAGGCTGAGCCGGCCATATAAATAAATAAGTAAATAAATAAATAAAGTAAAGAAAAGATAGATGGGAAGACGTAAAGAAAGTACAATTCCTGCCTCCTTTAATTTCTAGTTTGGAGTGGAGAGATGAACAAAAAGCTATTATATGGGTAAGTGAGCAAAACTGCCCGGCAGGATGGTTCAGTGGTCTAAAGCGCCTGCTTAGGAAACCTTGAGCAGCTGCAGGGACCATGGTTCGATCCCCGGCACCACATGCTGCACCAGCCCTGCCCTCAGGGCAGGCAGAGCAGGCCATAAAAATATATATATATGGGCAAGTGAACAAAACTGCCTTAGGAGAAAACATTCATGTTTTGACAATGCAAAACATTCAGGCGTCTTAGTAGCTCTCAGGAAGCTAAGATATTGATTGCTTGATTAAGGCCAGGGTCTTGAAGCTATTGCTTACTTTGATGCTAGTTCCAAAGAATAACATTCAGAAGTAAAACAATAAGCACACAGAGCTCCTTTACCCAAAGTAAAGACACTGGAAGAGTGGCTGTTGTCAAGCCCACCAAGGCTTCTGTCTTGCAGAATTAGTCATTGAGCTTTTCCTAGTGTCTTTTAGGTTCACACCCTGATGATTTCACTCTGGTGAGGAAGGTACAGTCTCAAGGCAAAGAAGGGGGGAGAGGACCTTTCCTCTTGTTGGTAACAGAACTAAGCCCTGCCAAAGTTCTTTGATTTATACCTGGCTCTTTACAGAGGCTAACTTCATACTATGTCTGTCAGTCATTACCTAGAGGAAGAGGTAGGAAACTTTGAAAAAGAGTACACCAGACAGAGTTCTCTAGTAAAACCATCTAGAAGGGAGATAGCTCAGTAGAATGAGTGCTTGCCTAGCAAGCACAAGGTCTTGCATTCAATCCCCAGTGCCAGAAAAGAAAAAAAAAAAACAAAAAGTATATACATACATATATATATATATATATAGTGAAACCATCTAGGCCTTCTAGGACCTTCTGGGAGCTGTGTAGCTGAAGGAGTAGATGTGTCTGTGTCAGCTGAAGGTTTCATGCAAGGGTTAGCACATGCATGTAGCAATTGTGACAAATACTGAATAATAAATAGAGTTTCAACTAGTGGAAATTTGATAGTGGGGGGAAAAGATTTCAGAATCACATTAGGCAGAGTGAGAGCAGAAATAGAAGCAGAGATAAGGATAGCAGAATTATTGTGGTTGGAGGCAGGAAGGCAGGTTGGGTCAGTGCCCTTAAATATAAGTACCAAGCCCATTTGCAGTGTAGCTGTCCAGTTCATAGAGCTGCCCTATGTTAACAGTAACATGTTGGTGTAAAATAAGGCTAAGCCCACGTGAACACATTGTGTTTTCCAGTCACTGTTGGGTTTCATGATTTACGTAGGTATCACATACTAAGAGTAGGGTTCCCGGGGCCATGGAGATAGCTCAGGGGCACAAGTGCCTGCCTGGCAAGTGCAAGGTCCTGAGTTCAATCCCCAGTTCCAGGAAAAAAAAAAAAAATCAAAGCTGAGTTGGGAGCCAGGGAGATAGCTCCATGGCACAAGTGCCTGCCTAGCAAGTGCAAGGTCATGAGTTCTAACCCTAGTCCTGCAAAAAACAAAAACAAAAAAAAAAAAGAGTGGGCTTCTCAAGTTTTGAAGACTGGTCATGGTTGTATGCATCAATAAAATATATCCACTATATTTAATTTTCCTGGTCATAGGACAGCATTGACAGTAAGACGACCTTTTGTTTAATGTAACAAAAGGTTTTCTAGGCATCAAATCAGAATATCAGATTAAATATTTCACATGTATAATTAAATGTACTTAGGTAAGTAACATATGGCTTTAGGCATATATTAAAATAAGTTGTGTTAAAATCATTTTCTTGAAGGGAAATATTCTCTGTGTTTGATTTGTCTTTAAGAAGGAAAAAATGGGACCCGGCAGGATGGCTCAGTGGTCTAAAGCACCTGCTTAGGAAAGCTTAGGCGGCTGCAGGGACCGTGGTTCAATCCCTGGCACCACATGCTGAGCCGGCCATAGAAATAAATAAATAAACAAGCCAGGCGTGGTGGCGCACGCCTGTAATCCCAGCACTCGGGAGGCTGAGGCAGGAGGATTGGTGCGAGTTCGAGATCAGCCTGGGCTACAAAAGTGAGCTCAAGGCCAGCCTCAACTGCATAGCAAGACCCTGTCTCAAAAAGACAAAATAAATAAATAAACAAACAAACAAAAGTTCTGAAACAAGAAAAAAAAATTTTTTTTTTAAAAGTGTGTGAGAGTCCAGGCTTGGTGGCACATATTGGTAATCCCAGCACCGGGGAAACTGAGACAGGAGAATCACTGTGAGTCTGAGCTGCACAGTGAGACCCTGTACCAAATACATAAAAATAAATAAATCAAGTGTGTGGCTCAGTCACAGAGTCTGGATGCTAGCCAAACTCTGCATTAGCCACTAGCTTAGCTTCCAAGGCCTGTGATGTGTCTTTTGTCTAGCACATCCTGACTTTGAGGGACATGTCTGATGTCTGGCACAGTTTTGTTCAAATAGTAGATTCTGTAGGTGTAGTATAATGGTAGCTCTGAATTTCTCAGTGGACAGAAATCACTCCTGTCAATCGTCTTTGTTCTTCATTTAGACATTTGAATCTTTCTTAGGGAATTACATACCCTCTTCATCTTAGGTTTAATGCATGTAACAAGACACAAGAAAGCCTGAAATACTCTTTTCTTGTATTGTTGGGCACTTCAGTGACAATTTCTTCTCCTCCTTCTCCTTCTCCTTCTCCTTCTTCTTCTTCTTCTTCTTCTTCTTCTCCTTCTCCTTCTCCTCCTTCTTCTCCTTCTCCTTCTTCTCCTTCTTCCTTCTTTTTTTTTTTTTTTTTTTTTTTTTTTTTTGAGACAGGGTCTCACTGTGCAGTTCAGGCTGGCTTTGAGCTCACTTTTGTAGCCCAGGCTGGTCTCGAACTCACAACAATCCTCCTGCCTCAGCCTCCCAAGTGCTGGGATTACAGGCGTGAGCCACCACGCCCGGCCCTTCTTCCTTCTTCCTTCTTCCTTCTTCCTTCCTCTTCTTTGTTCTGTCTTTTTGAGACAGGGTCTTCTTACACAGTTTAGGCTGGCCTTCAGCTCACTTTTGTAGCCCAGGCTGGTCTTGAATTCACACTGATCCTCCTGCCTCAGCCTCACAGTGCTAGGATTACAGGTGTACACCACCATGCCCAGCAGTTCAGTGACAATTTCATTGTTTTTGTTCTGATTTATACAAAAATTTTGAAGTATTTCTTGCATGTTCTGAATTTAAAACAAAGCATCTTTAGGGCTATGATTTGGACCAGGCAGTCCTTAGTAAAATGCTGGGGAGCTGCTGAGGGAATGTGTTTGAACTCAACCTGGGAGTTTCAGCAGTGAGCCTTAGGATTTTTAGAAACTTGCCACAGGTAAATGAATATCCCACATCAGAGGGCATGATAATGCCCAGGATTGATACTTTGATTGGTTTGAAATCATTCCTGACATGCCCGTAGGACTCAGAGTTCTGAGTTAAGTCTTGGGAGGAGTTACAGCTTTCAGGATTCTAGTGATTTCCTTACACATTAACGGGGAACCTGAGAGCGAATCTCAAAGCTATATATGCTATCGGACTGAGTATCCTTTGTTCATTGAAAGGACTCACAACTCTTCACCCAAATACAAATGTAGGAGGATCCAACCTCTCTAGTTCAGAGTAAATTTAGTTTGCCTTAGTTAAATGATGTGTTGGAAAACGATGACATGAGGTGTGAGGGTTTTATTTTCCTTTGACTCCTACTTTCTTTGATGGCAGTGTCACTACTTAAAAGCTAACTGTAGGCCAGAAAACCCATAGGTAGGGAATTTAAAGAATAACTTTGCTCTTAACAGAAAAAATAATACTCTATCCATGTTCCACTAAGATTTGGCATTTTACTAGAAGAGGATCTAAAAGTAATGACTTTTATTTCAGCTACCTAAGATACTGTACAAGTAAACTAATCTTGAAATGATTACAATGACTTTCCTCTCTAATCAGCTAAAACAGGTGATATAAAGCCTAAGAAGGCTGCTGAGCTTGTGTTATTACTATTAAGAGGAACAGCCTGGTTCCTTTCAGAGTCACCTTAGGCCCTGAGCTGGGGGTGGGATATATTAATTTTCTCAGTTAACTTGTTTCCCTCTTTACAACAAAAGCCGGGGCCAGGAGGAATGGCTCAGTGGTCTAAAGCGCCTGCTTGGGAAAGCTTGGGCGGCTTCAGGGACCGCGGTTCGATCCCTGGCACCACATGCTGCGCCAG
>PVJA010034458.1:0-22522 GCA_004027025.1 Myocastor coypus | reverse complement strand
TTTCACATCTACCTTATGCCAAGTCACTTAAGCAAGTTGCCTGGTGACCTTTTAGCCCAGGGTTGAGCTTGCTGCTAAATCAATTACAGAAGACTGGTCACAGCCCTGGTCCTTATATCAGTGCCTGGCTGACAGCGGAGATGCCCTGTATGCATGCCTAGCACTGGCCCCAGCACTACACCATTGCTGCACCATGGGTGGGACACTCTGCTGCCTTGAGTTCTGAGCTTTGTCTGTGGATCCAGGGGAAACACGACAAGAAAGATGGCTGTGGCAGAGACAGGCTTCTGCATCTCTCAGCTCCCACACACAGGAGTGGCTGCTTGATTGCCCCCCGCAGCCAGCATCTTGTTCAGCACTGCTGCTTGCCGTGTTTCTGGCACGAGTCCTCCAAGAACCGTCCGTCACTCTGAACCAGCTCTGGGGCTGCTGATGCATCAGCAGACATGCTCTGGGTTGGCAGAAGGGACACTCAGGAAGCAGCCGCTGCTCGAGCCTGTGCTCCAGGTTATTACCCCAGCGTTTCACCTTAGAGAGGATCTTCCGGCCCACGCCGGACCTAGAGGGGTATGTGAGTGCGTGAGTGCATGTGTGAGCACAAGTGTGTGCTGAGCATGGCTGGGGCACAGGAGCTCTGAGCGCAAGGAGAAGACTCCTGGGATGATCTGAGAGGTGAAAGTGTCTACGCAGGACTCCTCAGGCCTCTCTGAGGGCCATAGGCCCATTCCTGAGGAATGACTTTGCTGATGCAGTTTTTCCAGTGTGTTCAGTATTGAGGAGGCAGGAAGAAAAAGAGCCTTTGGGCCCCCATGCTCACTTGAACCAAAACTAAGTACAAGTGGGTACGAGAGAGGCCTGGCCATCCTTTTGCTAATATGTTTTATAAGTAAAGCCCAGTGGGGGTCTCACACACCTCAGGTCCAGAGATGATGGTTGGAGCTGCATGGACCATACAGCAAGAGCCCTTGGCTTCATTCTGGAGGGATTAAGGGGCCTCGAGATGCAGGACTCTGGCTCCAGCTTTGCTCCCCATTGGAGTTCCTTCTTGCTGTCCTGCAGCTGGTCTCTGTTGTTTTACAGGCAGCCTGAAGTTGGCCTAGACATGAAAGGACTTGGCCCCCTTCCTTGCTTTCCACAGAATAACCACTTACATATGGAGATGAAGGAGAGTATGTGTAGCAACACAAACCATTTAAGACTAAGCAGAAGACTGTCCTCTTCTTCCCAGTCCTTGGGCTGCTGGGCCTTCTTGCTGTCCTCCCGGGCCATCTCTATCTCCTAAGCAAAGGCGATGCACTCTGACAGCTGGCAGCAGGCAGGGCCACTATCAATGTTCACAATGCTGTCCACCCCCCACATGGAGGTCATTACGTTTCTGCTCTGTGTCTCATTCTTCTCATCTGTAAAATGGGAAATCCATGCCTACTCCATGAAGCAGCTTTATACTTTTTATGAGTATGTGAGATGACGTTTGGTTTCATTAGTCACCCAGGAAAACAAAGTTGAGTCATGATGAGGTACAACTGCACTCCCAGTAGGATGGTTGGAATTAAAAGTTTAGGTAACAAGGATTTGTGAGGATGTTAAGCAATAAAATTGAGACAGCTTCACTACTGGTGCTTTGGGAAATGGTCTGGTAATTCCTCAGATAGCTAGACAGAGTGACCATGTGATTCAGCAACTCTACCCCATAGCATAGGCACAAAGGAAAACATGTGCCCACACACCAACTTGGACCCGAATACTCACAGCAGCATTATTCACAACAATCAAAAGGAGGAAACAGGTCCATTAGAGATAGCTCAGCAGTTTAAGCATCTGCATAGGCAAACGTAAGGACCTGGGTTTGATCTCTGGTATTGCATGCTGTACCGGCCCCACCTCCAGGCATGCTGAGGCAGCAACAGAGTCTGGGTGTAGTGACACATGCCTATAATTCCAGTGCTGGGGAGGCTGAAAACAGGAGGATCACGGTGGGTCCTGACTGCACAGTAACACCCTGTCCTAAATATATAAAATTAAAAAAAGGAAACAACTCACAGCCCATCAACTGACAAATGAAGAGGCCAACAAAATGTATCACATCTGTATAGTGACCAGCCACAAAACAGAATGAAAACAGACTACACCGTGGAGAATCCTGACAATAGTATACTGAAAGAAGGCAGTTATGAAAGATCATGTGCTATATTATTTCATTCACATGAGGGAGAAAGAATGTGGAAACATACAGAAGAATGATCAGTGATTTCTCAGCCTAGCATGGGGTGAGATGGAAGATAATGTCTACAACATACAAAGCTTCTTGTGGTGATGAAAATATTTAACATTGACCTTGACAATGTTTGTACACATTTGTAAACACGCTACAAATCTTTGGTTGTGCACATTAAATGTGTGAATCAATGGTATGTGAGTTTCATCTCCACAAAGCTTTTTTTTAAAAAAAGAAAGAAAATAAGTCTAGTTGTTTATAGGTCCTGACTGAGTGTTGAAATGAGCTCAGAGGAGAGGCTGTTGAGGGTCCACACACAAAGGCACACATAGGGCTAAGGAAACCTTAACAGTGGCCGGAAGACTGTCCCCTGGGCAAGAAAAGGCCCACATTTCCAGGCTTAGGCATTTTCCCATACATGGCTTCATAGCTTCTTAGACTGTCTGCTTATGGAGGTCTTGGGGACTTTTCTATAGCAGCTTCCTACAAAGATGCCTCAGAGTGTCTTGTGGACTAGCTGGAAAAAGAAATTGAAATGATCAAAATGTTCCCTTGGGCTATTCACAAAGTGGGGAGAGGGCCTAAGGGAAGCATGGAGCTGAGCCCAAAGTGGCCCTTGTGAGAATCCCCAAAGCCTGGGCTGGTTAAGAGGCAGATTTTCAGATAAGCCATGGTGGGGTAGACCTGGAACTTTGATACTCTGTGAGAGTGAGGAAAGAGGACTGCAAGTTTGACCCAAGTCTAGATAACTTAATAAGACCTTGTCTTAAAATAAAACAGTAAGAAAATGGCTAGGGATGTGGCTCTGTGAGAAGGCTCTGGGTTCAAGCCCCAGTACTGCTGAAAAAGAGGCAAATTGGCACATTAACAGCCACACTCCACAGACCTGGTGGCATTTCCTCCTGGAAATGTGGCATACCCTGTAAGTGGCTGCTATAGTTTAGATCTAAAATGTCCCCCAGATTTTCATGTGTGCAGAAGGAGCATGGTTTGCTGAACTCAGCAGGGTCTTCATCCCTGGGGTAGTTCAGGAGCTGAAATTGCTGAGAGGAGGCTGGGCCTGGGGAGAAGTAGTCACTGGGGCTGGGACCTGGAAGGATTCTTGCCCCACGCTCCTGGCTCTCTTCTGCCTCCAGGTGGCCATGAGGTAAATGTCTTTTCCTCTGCTGAGCTGGGCAGCAACCTGCTCCTGGCCTCAGAGTCAGCCAAGACTGGTGGAAGCCAAGAGTCAAAATAAACCTCTCTTCCTCTACACGGTGGGAGCTGGGTATGTTCTCCTAGAAATAGGAGAATTATTAAGACAGTGGTCTTTTTCTGATACTGATGAATCTAGGTTTGGATTAAAGTCTGGGAAGAAAGAGCATGACTACTTCTTCAGAGCTGAATTGTGGCCTCCATAAGCTCGTACATCTAAACTCTAACCTCTGTTATAGCAGTTTAGATGAGTCTCTATATCTGGAGACAATCTTTCTTTTTTGTCTTTTTGAGGGGTCTTGCTATGCAGTTGAGGCTGGCCTTGAGCTCACTTTTGTAGCCCAGGCTGATCTCGAACTTGCACCAATCCTCCTGCCTCACCCTCCCGGAGTACTGGGAGCCATCACACCTGGCTTGGAGACAATCTTTATAGAAAGTAATCAAGGTAAGATGTGCTCATTACAGGGCTGGGGAGATCACTCAGAGGCATAAGCACCTGTCTGGCAAGCCAAGGTCCCTGAATTTGATCTCCTGACTCACATGCCTTGCAGACCTAGAACCGGGCATGGTGGTACATGCCTGCTATCCCAGCCTTTGGGAGATTGAGACAGGAAGATTGAGACAGGGTGTTTGAGAGCAGCCTGGGGGCTACAAAAGTATGCAAAAAGCCAGCCTGAACTGCATAGCAAGACTTGTCTCAAAAAATAAATAAGAGAAAAGCATTCATTACAACAGGCCTCAGTCCAGTAGGTATGACACGGACACACACAGGAAGACCATGTGAAGAATCAGGGAGAAGACAGCCAATGAAATTAGCTCCAGAACCCCGGGCTGACATTTTCATCTTAGACTTTAGGTTTCCAGACCTAAAAAGAACTCTTGGTTGTTCTTTTCCTGGCCTGCAGCACTTTGTCATGACAACCTGAGCAAACTCACACGCTGCAAATCCAGGGTGCCCTTGCCACCTTCCCCCTCAGCCTCACACCTTCAGCAGGGTGAGAGTGAGGCCAGGTGAGTCCCACAGCATCCCTGCTTCCTAAGCGTGACTGAGTGCTCATCCTTAGGAGAGAGTGTCTGGGTGCTAGTGTCTGGGTGGTATACTAACACTGATTCAAGTATACATTCTGCTCCATGAAACTCAATCAAAGCAAAATCACATTTTATTTCTTTAAAATATTTATTCTTCTCCGAACTTCATTCCTCCTACTTGATGGAAAACAGCCTGGGCCACTGTTGGGGCTCCCCTTTCCAGAGTTGTACAGAGGACCTGAGGCCCCAGAGAATACAACCCAGCAGAACCTTATCTGTCTTCAGTTACTCTGGCTTCTGTTCAGTTCCTCATCATCCATACTTCTGTGAGCTCTCACAGAAGGCAATGTCATTGCTTCTAAACAAAGCCCTTCTAACTCTTTGGCTGCTGTCATGGCTTGAATCTGGAGTATCCTCCAAACACTCACATGTTGAAGGTTCCATCCTCATGGCAACAACGTTTAGAAGGTTGGAAGGAAATGACTGGCTCTGATCTCATTAGTGGAAGCATGAGAGACTGTAGGGGCTGAGGTCTATTAGAGGACGCAGGTCACTGGCACGCTCCCTGGAAAGGTGCCTCTCATCCACAGCCTTCATGAGATGAGCAGCTTCCCACCATATTGCCCTCCACCATGATATGCTGCCTCACCAAGAAGCAGTGGAACCAGCTAACCAGTGACTAACCCCTACAAAGCTGTGAGCCAGTGTAAACCTCTCTTCCTGTGAGTTGATTTCCTCAGCTGCTCTGTAGCCCTTCCTCCAACCCCAGCTTTAATGTCTTCTACCTCTAGGACAAGCCAATGACATTCTCTTGGCCTCAAAAATGCTATTTTATGTCTTCCCCACAGGTCTCCAAGACAAGGAATATAAATAGTTAAAACCTGGTTAAAATTTGCAGGAACATGCATAGCAATAAAAACAGCATAAATAAGTATCTGGGCAAATCACCACCCTGCTTTGTTTAGATGGAGTGAGGAAGCTGTCACACTCCATGAGCCAGATTTCTCTATGGTACAGCCAGAATTTATCACTGAAGGAGCAACAACGCAGCTGGTATTTCCTCTGCACTCAAGTTCCTGTGGGGCAGAAGGCAACTGCTGGGCTGTGCTCCACAGCCTCAAGCTGCACCTCCTCCTGCCGCAGAAGCTAAATCTTACAGCCAAATTTAGCCTTTGCCTCCAGCTTCATAACAGAAACAAACTCAAAACTCTCCCCTATGCACCCCAGCAGCTGGGAAGAATTCAGGGACAGGTGTTACCTACCCATGACCCCACTGCTGATACCTCTTTTACCCTTCTGGCTGGCAATAGAACAGAAAAAAAAAAAAATCCTCCAGCTCTGGGGTGTAAGGTGGCCACTTTCTGAGAAATGATTAGCACCCCAGGGAAGCACTATGCTCAGACTCTGAGTATCTCATTAAAAAGCATGACAGTGCCACCATGGTGCTCTGCTGGGGCTGGGCTGGCAACTGAGGCTCACAGGGGCACTGAGGGCCAGGTGACCTCTCACTTCTCAATATGCAGAATTCCTTCATTCAAGTGGCTCCAAGAGCCCAGCCTCCTCCCCTAGAGAAAACTCGAGAAACCAGACCCATCCTACTTGAAAAATCACTGTTTCCCCTTCCTCTCCACCTTCATCTCGGCCTCTCTCTCTCTCTCTCTCTCTCTCTCTCTCTCTCTCTCTCACACACACACACACACACACACACACACACACCCCACAGAGTTTTGGGCATTTCAGTTCTGTTCCTCATCCTAGTCTGGAGGGAGGCCTCTCTTCACATCTACACAGAGGCTTGTCACTGGCAGATGGCATGGCACATGGTTGTTTGAGGTGATCGTGGTTGTTCTGCTCGCCTTCTGTATTTTGGGAGAGCCTTTCTGAACAGGAGACAACACATCAGGAAGACCACAGTGAATATCCTCACATCTCCACAGCTGTAGCCAGACAAATAGTTTGAAAGTAGAAGTGGTGCTGAGGTCTTATGAGGAAAGAAACAGCACAAAGACCTTTCTTTGTATATTCTGCTTTACTTTCTTTCAGTATTTTAACATCCTCTGAAATCACATTTTTATCCAGCATTCAATTATTTCTCTTCTGTCTCCTCACACACTCTGACCTGTGAGTACAGAAAGTATGCCTGTCCTATCTGCTGCTGTGTGAAGGGCCTTCAAGGACTCCCAGCACAAGGCAAGGGCTTGGCGCATCTCCACAGAATGTTTGGATGACTGGCAGCCATGGGCAGGCCCAAGTGGGACTCTTCTGAGCTTCAGAAAGATGTGTGTGGTTTCATTTCATCCTTGAGGCACCATCCACTTCCAAGTAAAACACCTGAGGCAAGACAACACAGGCAACATTCTTAAGTCTGCGCACCTAGGGAAAGGTGAACTGAGATTCCAAGTCCAAGTGGCAAGGTCCACATATGCCAGGAGTGACTCATAAAGGCTTGAACTACATGCATAGGTGGGAGGGGGTGCTGCAGATGAGCTTAGGACATAGAAGAAACTCACAACACATGGGTAGAGAAACAGGGAGAGGCATCCCCTTGACAGACCACCTTTCTGAAGCAATGCCTCTGCCCTGTGCCCCACTATAGTCAAACACATAGGATAAAGGAACAGAGAAAAGCATGTGTCCTTGGCCATGAACAATTACTGCTTTAATTCCAGGAGTCTTACTTAAGATCTCTGAACATAATTACCCAGCAAGATGGTAAAAGATAACAGGCTACTTTTTCGGGGGGGGGGGAGTTTACTAGGAACTGAACACAGACCCTTGCACTTGCCAGGCAAGCACAGTGCCACTGATCTATATCCCCAGCAGGGTACCTCTAAGGGCTATGCGCAACAATGTAGGTGTAACCCCAAGACAATCCCTAGCCCACAGAAAGCACTAAGATAGATCAGTCCACTCACCCTCCTTCATGGTGTCAGATGCCTTTGTCCTGGAAAATAATATTCCCAAGAGGGACGTATATAGCAAAGTGTCAGAAGGACATGCACCCCACTGCAGGTATGGAAGGATATACCCCAAGGATGGACTGACGGGTTAGGCCTGGAGAACTAGTTGGATACAAGGCTAAGAAGTACAGTGGATCCTCAAGTTATAATCAGCCTCACATGCAGACAACTTGGGTTATGACTGGAACTTTAGGATTTTTGTTTCTTTGCTTTCAGTTTCTTTATACAGGGTCTTGCCATGTAGTTTGGGAGGCTGGTCTCAGCCTCACAACAATGTTCAGCCTGCCAAGTGCTGGGATCATAGATTTTAACCTAAGATTCCAGTTAAAAGGGATGACTGGGATCATGCCAAGTGCCATCCCTTTCAACCAGAATCTTAGGTTTAACTTTTGACCAAAGTTTTGAGTTATGATGCGAATACTGACCAGGAAGACACTTGTGCCACTGAGCTACATCCCCAGTGACAATTCCTTTTTTACTTTTTATTTTTATGAAAAGGTTTGGGCCAATAAGATAGTTCAACAGTCTAAAGCACCTGCTTAGACAAGCTTAGGGAACCACAGGGACCACGGTTCAATCCCCAGCACCACATGCTGCACCAGCCCCAGCCCCAGCCCCAGGGCAGACTGAGCCGGCCATAACATAAATAAATAAAGTTTATAAATAAATACATAGGTTAGTTAGGGGGCCTTTTGGGAGCTTGGGAAGCATTATGTGTATTTACATTATTTCTTACATGAAAAATAGTTTTGATTTGTAACCAACTCAAGTTGCAACCAGCCCTCGAGAAAGAATTGAGTTCGTAAGCCCTCTGTGCCCAGCAGAGATTGCCCTCAGTGTATTAGGAAAGCTCAGACCCCTCTGGATCAAAGGCTAGACAAAAAACAGAACTGGGAACGTTGTGGCCAATTCAACTTGCAGAAAAGGGGTGGGCACAGCTGGTGAGGAAACTAGAGGGCCATTTGGGCTGTGCCTCATATGTGTGAACTGGCCACATCTCCAAATGGTTACTTACGAAGTTATTTACAGCTTTTGCTCAACATTATTTGAAAATTTTCTAACTAGACATATCACCTATTGGAGCATTTTCATTAAAACCATGTTCAAGCCTTCATAAAAATGTTTTCTGAAATAACTGTCAATGGGGTCATTTAAATAAGGGGTTAGCTTATAATCAATTAAACCATATTATCTTTTTTTTTTTGCAAACTTCCTTCCCATTTCTCAAAAGAAAAAACAAAACAGTACAGCCTGGCTCAGCGGGCAGTGCTACAGCAGTACAGTAGGACAGCCACGCAAGCGCAAGGCGCAAGGTCAGCCTTTCTGCGCTGTATACAGCGCCACCTGGTGTTTACACAGCCACCCTTCCTCTTCAGAGCTGGAAAATCTATTGTACTGTATTTTCTGAAGCATTCTCTTAAAACCTTTCACTTGAAAAGTATGACATATATGAGCAAAGCTAATGCAATAATTTTAAAATTTATAACGCGAAAGGTCTGTATTACTATGTTAGTTATGATCCCTTAAGTAACCTGCTGCAGTAGTACTTGAGTATAAGCCTACTGCTTGGGAAGCTGAAGCAGGAGGATCGCATGCTCAAGGTCGATCTGGCCAATATAGCAAGGCCTTGTCTCAAAAAAAAAGAAAAAACTGAAAAAGATGTATTGAACACTTAATATATACCAGACTCTGCTAGATAGATTAAATAATTTAACTATAATTCAAAAGACAGACTATTATCACTTCTTTTTTATATAAGGCAATGGAAGTATTGAGAGCTGCTTTTGGTTTGTGTGTTTCAAAAAAAAAAAGCTATCCTTTCAATTTTTAGTGAGACTGATATTAAGAATTTAATTTCCTTGGATGATGCTCCATGGACCAAGGAGAAGCAGCTCAACACAGGGGTTTAAATAACTGTGACATAAGACACCTGTTGGGATACCATGAAGCCCAGACAGATGGGGAATAGAACCACTCAACACATTTCCTTTACGACAACTCTTCCTCGTCAGTCTATTAAATGTTTCAGCAACTCAGGAGCTTGGTCCCCCAAAAGAGGTAAGACAGTAATAAACTAGTACCTATTGGCTATTTCGATGTTTTCATTTGGGGAAATAGCCAATCAATAGTGATGGAGGGTCCAAACCCTGCTTTGCTCCTGAACAAAGCAGGCACCTCACCTCTTACCTCGGTCAGTCTCCTCAGTGGGATGGGGCAAACACGTCCACATCAAAGAACCTGAGGGCTGACCTCCCTGTGGAAAGGCTTGGGAGTTTCCACACCCACACACCTTCAGTGCTCCAAGCAATGTTATCTTCTGATAATATGCCAGGCACTGTGCTATGCAGATAATCAGACACTACTTAATGCAAAAATGTGTGAGCGTGTGTGTACATGGCATTTGCTGACAACTATTATTCAGGCAAAGAATCTAGCAGGAAAAATAAAAAGTTTCCACTATGGGTCTCTTTGTGTACTGGGGATGAACCCTGAGGTGCTCTAGCACCTCCTACCATCTTTATTTTTTGAGAGTGTGTGATAAGCTGCCCCAACCGGCTTCAGACTTGAAATACACCTTCCTCATCCTTCCAAGCAGCTGGAATTACATTCATGCACCAGTGCACCCAGCACAGGAGTCAGTTTGGGTTTTTCCCCACTGTTTTACTTTGCTCAATGAGCATGGGTTGTTTATTTTTTAAAACACAAAGTAATAAACAACTATTCAGAAAAAAAGGAAGTTAAGGGCAGAAGGATGACTGCCCTGTAGGAGTTGAATCCCACAGGATGGGGTAACTGCTTGTATTTGTTGGAACTGACCAACACAAGGATAGAAATGTGTAAAGGTTTGAAGCAGAGCCAGGCCTACAGGGTAAAGTTTCATGTAGTGACCATTAGGGCTGGTCCTAGAAGTCACAGCGGATGCATGTTGAGCCTGGGGTCCCCTACCTTCACAGATGGCTTCCAGGTATTCATGGATCAGTGGCAGTGTGACAGAGGGCTCTAGCTCCTCCGGATGTGGGGATTCTGACTTGTTAGCTACTTCTGCTTTCCAATAGTCCAGAAATGATAAACAGGGTCAGTAGTTCTTAGAGAGAGGTCAAGTCTGATGTTTTGCCAGTGACTTTTCTGTTCCTTTCCATGCTTCCATAAATCCTGGGGAGACACTTGTCATCACACACCCCCTGCCGCATTCTCCAGATGTAGTATGGACTGGACATGTCAGGTGAGCTATTCCTCATGGCCCCATGTGGTCAGGCACCAACCCAGGAGGACTGCTTGGAAGCTGGTGCCTGCAGAGAGCACGGGAACAGGCCCAGTCTGTGGGCATCAGGAGTCTGTCTACAAAGCCACCCCTGTGTTCTGTCTCCACCAGTCCAGCTTCAGTAGCTTAAACAGTAAAGAGGCTTCTAAGCTGGGTGTGGGACTCACATCTTGTAAATCCAGTACTTGGGAGATCGAGGCAGATTACCATAAAGTTTGAAGCCAGCCTGGGCTCCATAGTGGGGTCAAGGTAAGCCTGAACTGTGTAGTGAACCTGTCTCAAAACAACCAACTAGTAAGAAGCTGCTGTATTCACTTAACAGTGCAAGAAGAGACACCTAGGCTGATAGGCAGCTCAGGGCGTTGGCTCTTGCACAGAGAGAAGGTAGAAGCAGCTCCTCCAGGCACAGTGAGCTCACCTGAACTCCCCTTAGCAGAGAGCAGGGTCTCAAGGGCACCATTTTGGGAGGAAGGGGTCAGGAAGTCTACACTCAGCGAAAATTCGCCAAAGTTCCAGGGCCTGACCAGGGGGCAGCAGGGACAGAATGCGGGCTCCCGCACTTCTCACTCCCTCTTTCAGTGCAGCCTTCCAAGGCCAGAAGACTGAGAAGTCTTGGTCTTGCTCATGCATAGTGCCTGAGTGCCGACGTTGGGCCCAGAACCTGGCTGAAAGCAGGGATGAAAACAGTGAGCATCCAGGATATGCAGCTGTGACTAGGCCTGTGGTGTGACCAATGCTGCCTCTCCCTCCTGGCACCAAGCTGGAGGCAGAAAACAAGGAGCGGGTTGGAGGCTCGGGGTTCCATCGCTGCCTGGGTGGGCAAAGACGAGACAGCCCTGGCATGGGCTCAGCTGGAAGCTAGCGGGTCTCGGTGGCTTCCCATCTGCACTGTGCCAACTGGACTGTCCTCCACTGGCGTGGGTAGTGTGGCCCCAACCCCTGGCTCTGGCACCCTTGCCTGCCCTGGCCATGGAGGGACAGAGGGTCTTGAGGCTCCTCCCAGTTGAGGCGCAGCTGGGATCTCTGAGCAGGGCCTGACTCCTTGGATCTTGGGCGCTATGGGGTCTCCACCGCCCACTTGAACAGAGCCCTTTCTTCCCCACATTCTATTTACCATCAGTGATGGATGCAGCCAGGACACGGGTCCAGGACTCACGTGAAATGCACTACAGTAGTGCAGAGCCCACCCACGGAAGGTTAAGTGCCAGTGGGCAGTCTCCACTTTGAGCGAAGACTCTGGGGCTGCAGTCCCGCATGCAGCCCATGCAACCTGGTCCTTAGGTGATCACAAAGCCCTTCCACATCCAGCTCTTGGCTGAGACCCAGGCTCATCACAGATGCACTTCGCCACCTTAAGGCCTGTTCTGCTTGCCTGGCTGTGGCAGCTGGGTGGTGGCAGCAAGGTACTCCCCCCACCGCCCCTGCCCCCCCGCTTCAGTGTGGCCACTTTGGGCAGGAGCTCCCCCTGCTCCCACAGGGTGTAGGAGTCAGCAGGGACAGGGCTCTTCCCTGCCGTGGCCATCTGTGCTCAATTACAAGCCCTCTGGAAACCAGCAGAGGGCTGATGTCCTGCTGCTGATTCTCCATGATTAGCTCCATCTTGTTTTTTGAGTATCACACATGGAGCAGCCAGCTGTGAGACATGTTCACAAGTCAAAGCTTTATTCCTCTCAAAAAGAAAAGTGCTATGGGGGAAGAGACAAATTTGTAACTTTGATTTGTAGCTAAGTTCCCTACCAAGTCCCCCTAAGGATAGGGGCCACTCCTATTCTCTGTGGTCACTATTCAAACCTCTTTTGCTGCAAATGAGCTTTACTAAGAAATATCCAAGTGGTATAATTCCATTTTCTGCTTTATTACTACAAGCCTCCTCTACATGAGAACATTCTGGTGACTATGTGCATGTTGGACCAGCCCTAAGGCTTATCTTCCTGCCAGTACTGAGCCAGGCACGGAGCAAAGCCACCCATTTCACACGTGAACTCAATGTGCTCTGCAGCAACAAACACTGGACCGATCTAATTCCAAGCAAGTGTGAAAACCATCAGGGCTGCTGAATAAAATATATTTCTAGAGTGACACCACAGGAAAGTCTTGTCGGCAGTGGTAATGAAAGCCATAAAGTGAGCTCAATTTACAGGGAGAATATATACAGGGAAGACAAGAGTAATCACAGTCCTTTTACTCTTATCTGTATAGCAAGCAAGTAAGCACAGTGTGCTAGTAACCACAAGGCACAAGCATAGGTACAGTCTGTCTAACACTGGCCTGATTGCTTTGTATCTATCACCTTTAAAATTTAGGACTCTATACATAGAATAAATAGTTTTATTTACCATGATGAGAAAGTAGTAAAACATCCTATGATTTAGCAGGAAAATTACCCCCAATATCTTTTTGTTTTGTTTTGTTGTCTTTTTAAGACAAGGTCTCACTAGCAGTTCAGGTTGGCCTTGAGCTCACTTTGTAGCCTAGGCTGGTCTTGAACTTGTAAGATACACCTGCTTCAGCCTCCCAAGTGCTGGGATTACAGATGTGCGGCATCACACTCAGCAGCATCTTTTTTTTTTTTTTTTTTTTTTGATAAGTTTAACCAAGAGAAAGAAAATCTGTACCAATTATGAGTTGTTGTACCAAAGGTAAGTGAAGGCACTTTTAGGAAGACTGCAATGATACAAAGGAAGGAAATAAGGAGCCTGGTGGACTGAATGGAACTGATGCACTCATGTGTATTCACGAGTTTCAGCATGTGGAGACAGAAGTACACTTGGACATTAATGCATGCCGATGTGCATGCGTACACAACACTCCAGGCTCTCACAGCTAAGGTGGCTTGGGACCAAGTGAGTACATCAGTACAGGCAGTCATAGCTTAGCTTTCCAAACAATTTAGCTGGCGCACAGAATCCTGGAATCTTATCAGGAGGTATAGCAGAAGGTAGAAGGAGAACATGTCAACAGGATAAGGAACCTGGCCTGTAGGTGTGCTATCCATCAGCATCTGAGACCAGGGCAGCAGCTAAAGAAAAAGCAACAGACTGCAGCCTGCTCAGTGGAAGAAGAAACTACAGTCCACATCCGTACTGATGAGTATAGTTCCTTTGCAGGAGAAAGTCTGCCAAGCACCACTTCAGACAAAGTATAGGCAGGAATGGCACAAATAAAAATCATGCTACTCAATAGCATGCACTGAGAATGGTACCACCTCCACCATGTTTCTGGAAAAAAAAAAAATCGGTACCACCTCCACCATGTTTCTGAAAAAAAAAAAAAAAAAATTCATCTTACAATGTAACTGATTTATAATCTCCAAAGATTCAAAGATCAAGAAAGCAAATGATAAGCTACACAGCTCCAGACTGTTACACTTA
The DNA here is from genome assembly GCA_004027025.1 of Myocastor coypus. Lineage (NCBI taxonomy): Eukaryota > Metazoa > Chordata > Mammalia > Rodentia > Myocastoridae > Myocastor > Myocastor coypus. The sequence continues at coordinate 8,491 of PVJA010034458.1, read as the reverse complement.
TGTCTAGACTTCCCCTAAAGCCTGCTGTCACAGGTGGGTTTTGAAGGGTGCTGGATCCAGAGTGTGTGATGCTGGGATCAAAGGTGTGGGTTAGTCCACTGACTGGTTTGGCACAGTTCTGGGTATAGCTAATAGGAAGGCCCACCTGGGGCTGGGTGCTGCCTGCCTGAGGTAGTGTGGCCTGGCTAGAATGTAAGAGACAGAACCTGGTGGCTTGCTGCTTGCTACTTCACTGCTTGCTCCTTCTGGCCATGCCTGATTCTATTCTTCAATGGCCCTCTGCCATACCACCCTGACTTGGAGCCAGCTGACCACAAACTGAAGCCTCCACAAGTTGAGCCTTATCAACCTTCCCTCCTTTCACTTCTGAGTATTGGGCATTTTGTCTCAGCAACAAGAAAAGCAACTAAGACACAATGACAGTAACCCAGACACAACTAACAGCAGTAGGTGACCCTGAACTACATGCATTTGCCACCCAGCACTTTATTGGTATACCTGGCAAAACCTGCATGGGAGCCCAGGGCCAGATGGCAGTGATTTCCTCTGCAACTCCTGGCTGCCTGGGCACATGCAGCACTGTGACCTGTTCATAGGAACACAGGCTGAAGAACTTAGGGCTGATGGGTACTGGGCTGGCCTCTCACCCTCAAGTGGCTCAAGTTGTGTACTTATAATTTTCATATTACTGTTTTCAAAACAATTTTAATTATAATTAATTTCCTTTCTGTCTTACTTTTCTCTTGTTGCTGGGATAAATACCCAATACTCAAAATGAAGGAAGGAAAGGTTTATTAGCTCACAGTTACTGGAGGTTTCAGTCCATATTCGGCTGGCCCAAGGCTGAGTGGAGCAGGACAGAGAGCATCCAGTTCATGGCAGTGGAACAGCAACAAAATGGTGATAGAGGCAGTCAACCAAATATGGCAGCAGAGCAACAGCTACAGTTTGAGTCTGTCTCTCTGTCTCTCTTTATATTACATTCAGGCTCTTTGCCTTAGCCTCTGCCTTAGGCTACACCCATAATCCCATCAATGCTAAAACACATAACCCTGGGGATCATGGATCAAGTCTCAATCTATAGAAGTCCCTGCCCAATGAATACATGAGGCTTTGGGGGGACAACTAGACATAAAGTATAACACTTTCCATTTTTTCTGTTATATGACTCAAAAAATGACTATAGGAAGAAGGTTGAAGATGGATATATCAACACTTAATTCCACGAAATTTCTTCCACAAATAGAAATTGAGTTATTTTATAATTTTAAATGCACATTTTAATTAAAACACCGTTTTGAATTTCAAAAAATTCCTGAATGAATGTATTTTCCTAGATTGAATTAAAATTGAGTACTTGGTTTTTCTTTTTCTTTTCTTTCTTTTTTTTTTTCTTTTTTGAGACAGGGACTATGTATTTCAGATTGGCCTGAACTACAGAGCCTCAGCTGGCCTTGAACTTGCAGCGATCTTACCTTTGACTCCTGGGTACTAGGATGTGTGTGCCATCACATCTGCCTTTTGAATTCTGAGGCAGGGTCCTGCTATGTTGATCAAGATGGTCCTGAACTCATCAGGCTGGCCTCAAACATGTAGTAATTCTCCTGCCTGAGTCTCCTCCTCAGTGCTGGGACTTCAGGTATGTGCAACCATGGCCAGATCTTTTGTTTTCTGTAGTTTTTTTCAAACAGGGTCTTGCTGTGTTGTGCAGGCTGGCCTTGAATTCACTGTAGTCGAGGCTGGTCTCAAACTTGTGGCAATCCTCTGGCCTCAGCCTTCCCAGTGATGGGATTATAGGTGTATGCCACATTTAGCTGTTATAATATTTTTTACAAGTCTGGCTGAAGATAATTTAGGGTTATAAAAATCTATGCTGCTCAAAATTAAGATGACACACTAGGGATGCTGGGGTGGTTGAATATATGCAAATCAATAAATGCTACACATATTAACAGAGTCAAAAACAAAAACCATACGCTCATCTCAATAAATGTAGAAAGAGGATTTGACAAGGTCCAACACCCATGCATGATTTAAAAATTGGAATAGATGGTCTTTATGACAATCTGATAAAAGCCATCTATTACAAATCAATAGTAAACAATATACTACATGGACAAACACTGAAAAATTTCATTTTAACTCAGGAATAAGACAAGGATAACACTGTCTCCATTCTTTATTCAGTATAGTTCTAGAGACATTAATTAGCTAGAGCAATTACACGAGAGAGAAATAAAAGAAGTTAAGGACAAGAAAAAGCTAAATTATCATTACTTGCAGATGACATGATATTCTACATAGAAGACCCCATAAACACCAAAAGATTTCTACATTTAATAACCAAACTCAGTAGCATAGCTGGATACAAAGCCAATGCTCAAAAATCAACAGCATTTCTGTACACAAATAAAACAACTCCCCTGAGAAATTAGAGAAGCAACACCTTTCACAATAGGATCCAAAACAATGAAATACCTAGGAAACAATCTAACAAAGGGAGTAGAACTTTATGTTGAAAAACTACAGCACCCTGAAAAATGAGATGGAAGAGGATATCAGAAAATGGGAAGATATTCCTTTGGTTAAGAAGAAGCAACAGTGTGAAAATGGCCATATATTCAAAATTCTAACACAGATGAAATGTAACCCCAATCAAAATTTCAACAGCATATCTCACAGAATTAGAAAAAACAATTCTAAAATTCACTTGGAACTACAAGAGACATAGACGAACAAAGAAAATTCTGGGCAACAAAGGCCAAGACCAGAGACATCACAATCCCTGCCTTGATATTATAAAACTACTGTGATTAAAACAGCATGGGGCTGGAACAAGAAAGCAGACCCCAAGGATTAATGAAACCAATTAGAAAACTTCTTACATTAAACCAACTCCAGACATACTCAACCACCTTTCTCTTTCTTTTGTAGTGGGCTCAGCTCTGCTCACCCTGTGGGCAGGTCTGACATGAGATGTGGTGCCAGGGATAGAACTGTGGTCCTGAACTTTGCCTAAGCTTGCCTAAGCAGGCTTTTTAGACTGCTGAGTTATCTCGCCAACCCCCAATCACCTTATTTTTGACAAAGGAGCCAAACACCTTCACTAGAAGGGCAGCCTCTTTAAAAAATGGTGAGGAACAAAACCCTAACCACATAAGAAATATCACAAAGAATCAAGTGGGACCTTATCTTATTAAGAAGCTTTTGCATAGCAAGAAAAATCAACCCAGAGTGGAAAAATTTTTTGCCATCAATTTTCCAAAGAATTAATATCTAGAATATTAAAGAACTTATAAAACTAGAACCCTCAAACTTAGACCCAATCCAAAAACAGACATGTGAAATGAATGGAAAACTTCTCACATTAATAACTATAATTATGGAGCCAGCAAAACAGTTCAGCACTTGGTTACGCAAGCTTAAGCAACTGCAGGAAGTGCAGTTCAATCCCTGCACCACATGCTGTGCCAGCTCTACCTCCAGGGCAGGCTGAGCCAGCCATAACATTGAAAAAAAAGGAACTACAACTATGGCCAGGCATAGTGACACATACCTGTAATCCCAGCACTTGGGATGCTAGGCAGGAGGATCAGTGCAAGTTCAAGACCAGCCTGGGCTACAAAAGTGCGCTCAAGACCAGCCTGAGCTGTACAGTTAGATCCTGTCTCTAAAAGACCAAAAAAAAAAAAGAACTACAACTATGTGAAAATAATGTTCAACATTACTGGTCATCTGATAGATATAAATTAAAACAATGCTGAGATTATATCACACCCTGGAAAAAATGGTTATTATCAAGAAATCAACCAGTAATTGGCAGAGGTGTGGGGAAAGCAATCCTTCACTGTTGGTGAGGGTGTACACAATTGCAACCACTATGAAAATCAGTGTGGAGATTCCTCAAAAATCTACAACTAGAGATTCCTTTTGACCTAGCTATTCCCGATCTTGGTTATCTTCCAAAAAGAATTAAAAACATCAATAATACACATCCATGTTTACAGTGGCACAGTTTTAATAAGTATTCTTGAAATAGCTGAAATGCCTATCAACTGATGAATGGATAAAGGTTTTTTTTTTTAATTTTAATTTTTAAAAAATTTTTATGTACTTGGTACACAGTTTGGACTCACAGTGATCCTCCTGTCTCAGCTTCTCAAGTGCTGGGACTATAGGCATCTGTCACTATGCCTGGCTTGGAGGGGGTTCAGCATGGCCATGAGGTACCAGTAATTGAATGCAGGTCCTTGCGCTTGCCAGGCAGGTGCTCAGACTATCTCCCTAGCCCAAGATGTGGGTTTTTACAACGGCGCAGTACTCTGCACAAAGAAGGTAAACTGAAAACATTTCTAACTAATAGATGCACCATGGCCCATACTCTTACATGAAATAAGTCAGACACACGTGTAAATATCTCATTGCTTCTCTGATGTGAAATATCACAAGTGTAAATAATGATCAAAATGTACAACAGATATTGTGAAATAGGAAGAAAATGTCCAAATGGGATGGGGAAGCACAAAGGGACAAGCAAGAAAAGGGAAAAGAAAAAATGAGAAAAGGAAAAAGTGGAAACAAAGGTTTTGTAAAATGTACGAATAAGCTTTTTTTTTTTAAATAGGGTCTTGCTGGGCATGGTGGTGCACGTGTGTAATCCCAGTACTTGGGAGGCTGAGGCAGGAGGATCGGTGTGAGTTCGAGACCAGCCTGGGCTACAAAAGTGAGCTCAAGGCCAGCCTGACCTGCCTAGCGAGACCCTGTCTCAAAAAGACAAAACATAAATAAATAAATTAATTAATAAAGATAGGGTCTCACTATGTAGGCCACATTGGCCTCAAACTCACAGCACACATCTTACTTCAGCCTCCCAAGTGCTGGGATTACACTTGCATGCCACTATGCCTGGCTTAATGAATAAAAAAAAAAAAAAAATTAAGATGACACAGTAGCCAGAAGTATTCCAATTTCTTATAATATGTTCTCACAAGGGGCTGGGGAGACCCAAATTCAGTCCCAGTTGGGGGGGGGGAGAGATACCTCTCACATGTATGTCACACAAATCTGAAAGAACCACCAAATGTAATAAACTTTGTAATAAATGTACAAAAACTTCTCACTTACAAAAATTCACAGGTAGAAGTTTCAATTTGTGAATTTCTAGGTCCTTCTAGGTCCCTCCTGCTTGAGAGCTGAGACTCAGCAGAACTCGTTTTACTCGGAACCTTAGGAGTAGAAGGCTAAGGGGAAAGGAGGCAGTACCAGCGACACTGCCTGGCACAGTCACTCCCACTGGCCTTCTCCCATGACCCAGGAATGGGTCCACTGCGCACTAATGGTACCCTGAGCATAGCCTCACTGCTCCCCAGTGACGAAGAGATGGACGTTCTTCTTAGACTGTAGCATCTGCGCTGCCCGCTCCACGCCCACCACAGCTGCCAAACGCTGAGCATCGTACTTGGTATACAGAACAGTGCAGGTCCATGTGGCCTCTTCCCCTCTGCTGGTGGCCCGCAGCATGTTGCAGAGGTCACTGTAGAATTGGGGGTATGTGGGTAGCTCGTAGAATATCAAGTTCCAGATGCCTTTGATTGTGTACCTATTAAGACAGAGCAAAGAGGCTGCTGGTCATGAGCAGCACTTCAGAGGAGCTGCCCAAGAACCCAGCCCACCAGCACAGCCCAACAGCAGTGCAGAGGGCTTATTTTTGTGACAATATATTTGAATTCCAAATGTCTGGCTTAAGATCATAAAGTAATTTTACCGTTATTCAGCCTACCTGGCAGAGATGAGGTAGAGTGGGGATGATCATGGACCAGAAATAAGAAGCCATGAGAAGCAGGCATGTACAACCTAATGCTACTCTTATTCTCATCTGGGAAAACCAAATGCAGACAAGGTTAGACCTAGCACATAAAGTAACATGCTTCCACTGTCTTTCCTCCTAACTCTGTAGACATGTGACTCTGCTGAAGATGTGCCAAATTCCACCATCCACAAGCTCCTGCCTGAGGACCACTAGGTTTCAATGGCTCAGAACCACAGCTGTCCACCTGACCTGCCGAGGCAGTGTGGCTTCAGGCAAAGTCAAATATTCCCTGTGCCACCAAGACTATACACCTTGTCAGAGTTCTAGGTCCTCCTAGAAGGCTAGGCTAGGCTAGGCTAGTGACACACTAAAGGCTTTATGCTCTCTTGTGAACTTCATTTTACTCACATAGAGACTAAGCCGTGATCTCACGGCCCAACTTCATCTCTTAGGAAACCTCCTCTAATCTCCTCAGCAGGAAAAAGGGCACTGGTGTGGAATGGGTGTCATTTTTCCTGGTGCAACTCCCAGCCTGACCAGGTTCAAGCCAGTGTGTTACTGAGCATGGAGCTGGGTTTATGACAACATCTGATCTCCTACACCATCCTAAAGCAATGTCACCCTGACACTGCTTGTGACTTGAACCCCATCCTGACAGGCCCCACTAAGGAAAAACAGGACACAAGATCACCACTCAGAAGAAAAGAGGCAGCTCCGCAAATCTGGGTAGAAAGTAGCTGTGCTATTCACAAATTCTTAAAAGACAAGTAAGGATCTATGACAACGCAGGACCTTTATGTTCCTTGGATGTTGTGCAGGAGCTCTTTCCAGGCCTTCACTACAGCCCTGCAAGGAGCAATACAGGCAGGCCCAAGACCCTGGAAAGATTCCACCCTACCAACAGCACAGCAGTCAAAGCCCAGCTACTTCTCAGCCTCATATTCTAAGATTCACAGCAAAAGCCTAAAGCAGAGGAGAGAGGGGCCAGCAGCCCTAGTCCCAGGAAGATAAAATCCTGGTAGGAGAAGAAAGGCAGGAACAGAGTTCTGCTCCTAACGCAAAGGCAGAATCCACATCCCATTTCCTCTACCTCTGAACACAAGTAGAACTCAGCAGTCTTGTACTCATTGAAAAAGCAACAGCTGGGCTGGGGAGATAGCTCAGTAGAATAAGAGCTTGCCTGGCAAGTGCAAGAGCCTGAGTTCAATCCCCAGTTCTGGAAAAAGAAAGAAAGAAAGAAAGAAAGAAAGAAAGAAAGAAAGAAAGAAAGAAAGAAAGAAAGAAAGAAAGAAAGAAAGAAAGAAAGCAAGCAAGCAAGAAAGCAAGCAAGCAAGCAAGCAAGCAACAGCTATCAGCCTGGCCCACTCAGGGCAATAAACTTGTTCAGCCCAGGTTCCCACACTGATCCTGGCACAGGTCTGCCACCTTGGGGGAGAAGCTGGGGTGCTGCTTCCCCTTAAGACCTCCAAGGTACATAACAGGCATTAAAGGTCTGGCTCTACCGATTATAACCCCTGCCCCCAGCAAAACGAGAATGGAAAGGGCCTGCTAGCACAGAGGAGTAAAAGCATCATAGTGACACCTTAAGTCTTGACATGAGTCACAACACCAGGGCCTGCTCTTGGGGTGGCGCAGGAGTGTGGCTGGGGACAGCTTCGAGGTCAGGAGGCTTAGGAAATCTCTTAGCACCCTCAAGCCCACACTGTACTCCCTTGTCTTCCAGAGAGGAGTCTCAAGTGTGTTGCTATGATAACCCCTATGTCCAGAACAGACCATCAGCACCCACCCACACTATTAGCCTATGTATTACTTCTTTCAGCCTTCATATCTGGCGGAAAATCACAGAAAAACAGCACCCAAACATTTGAACAATGACATTATCACAATGACTATCAAGACACTGCAAGTGTGTGGTATTCACAGAAATATGTCAATGAGGGAAAAAATAGTGCAGATAGGACGTAAGTAGTAAATGCACCAAATTTTTAATTGGGTACAGCATTTATGCTAATAAATTTTCCTTTCAAAACCTACCCTAAGAAAACATTTATGGTAAGCAGATCACTAAAAAATATGCATATTGGTGTTATTAGCATTGTCACATACCATCAATACTTTAGGTACCAAAACCCTGGAGTAAGCCAGCATGGTGGCACACATCTGGACCCAGAATGTGAGAGGTGGGGGGGGGGGGGCGCTGAGGCAGGGGGCTGGCAAGTAAAAGCCCTGCCTGGGCAACATAGCAAGTTCAAACTGGCCTGGACAACACAGCAGATCCTGGGTCAGAAAAACACAACCCCGATCGCACTGCTGGGAGCTGAGCCTGTGCACCCGCCGCGGGTAAGCTCCCTGCACCCCTCTGCCCCGCCTCTGCGTTCCCGCGACTAACTTCCTGTTCCAGCCAGACCCAAACCACACCGCTGGGAGCTGGGCCCGCGCGCCAGCTGGGTCAGGATCCTTGGCCTGCCTTCCCTTTCCCTGCCCCCACCCTTTTTTTTTTGAACCCTTCCAGCCCAAGCTCCAGCACCGAACCCATCAAATAGCCCGTTTGGCAACCGATCTGGTCCACGAGCCTACCAGGACTGCTCAATCCCAAAGCTCCACCTCCACCTACAGACCACATCCACCAGGATTCACAAAAGCTAGCAGCCAGAGCCCCAACACAAGAGTCAGGAACCTCTG
>PVJA010034457.1:0-22534 GCA_004027025.1 Myocastor coypus | reverse complement strand
TCTTTTTGGCCTTGCCCCTAGATTTGTTTACTGGGTCTTTCTCTTTCTTGCCAACTTCCTGACATCTTTCTTCTTGTTATCTTTGCATGGCATTGTGGAGCCTGGACAGCAGTGGCTACCACTGCAGGCCCATCAAGCTGTCGGATAGAAAGCTGACCAACCATTTCTAAGAGAACAGAAGCAACCAGAACTGGAACAGAAACTATTACCTGAGCGACTACAAAAACGAAGTATACTGGCTGGGGGTGGAGGGTATTTTCTGCTACATTTACTTCCTTTTCGTTTTCCTAGAAAATCTTTGCTAAGTATGTCACATGTGATCTTCTGAAACATGGCCCAACTGGAAGTAGTAACATTGGGGCTGTCAATGGTCCTATGATGAGCCCTAGCCAAGGTCCCCAAAAATGAAAATTCCCGTCAGTGTGTGAGTTTTCCCTTTGTTATAGAGTTTCTCAAGTTGACTCTAACAAGGGAGTGGAGGAGTTAATTTGATCTAGGACACTCTGCCTCAGACACTTGTCAAATCTTTATCACTTATAAAACACCTTAATAGTTATTTTTTAAAATCTCTTGGGGCAATCATCAATAGATATAAGGCAAAGCAAGGACTGGGGTAAACAGCCTGAAAAGGCACAAAAATGAAGGGGAGAAATGCATTGAGCTATGGGGCAATCCTGGGCTTGGTGTCCTCGAGCATTCAGCAGTGTGTGAACTGGTCAGTGTTCAGTGACTAAAGCAGGGCTTTGAGTGTGCTGTCCTCAGAGTGAGCCCCAGAGGAGCTGTCTAGCCCAGGTAAATTCTACAGAACTCTGGAATGGTAGGTATAAGGCTAGATTTCTGAAACTTACAGTTAATATGCATCTGGATTATATGTGCATGCAGGGGTGCCTACAGGTATAGCTGATCTTTTAGCAAAACTTTTGGGGAGCTCGTTAAAAGCTGTTTCTGTAGGACTGTTTTTTCAACTTTTTAGAGCTTGTGGCCTGTATGTTGTACGTGGTTTTTACTTAGTTATCTCTCTATAAATGCAGGCTCCTTGTTGCTGCCAATGATCAAAGGTAGACCCTATTTAGGGATAATTTTTCACAGCAGAACCCTACAAACCTTGGTTGTCCTTTCAGTTTGAGTAGGGAATGCCTCAGACTAGCCTGAGTAGGTGTCAATGAGTACTAAATTTTTCTGTAAATTTTTAAATGGGGGAAGTCAGAGCCATTAACACAGACACTGAAGCCTGAGCTGGTCTAGGAGTATAGGTGCTGGTGCTGTGGTTTGAGCTTGCAGAACATATGGTGAGGCAGATCTGGTTCTGATTAAGATGGATCTCCCCCCATACAAGGTAAAGTTTTTCTGCCTGGATTTGATCTTTCAGTCAATCAGGTTCCTGGAGGGACTTATGGACACAGATTTGGTGTTGGGCTTTCAAACAGTAGCAAGAAGCAGTAGGAAAGCCTTGGCCAAAATAACTTTGTCCAAGGTGATCACAACATATTTAGCCAGTCAGACTCCATTCCTGATAGACTTAGTTCCATCTGAAAACAGGGTGTACTTAGCATCCAGCAGGAGGTTTATTTTTCAGTCATCATCTGCTGGGCCCAGTTTGGTGGGCAGATATGTGGAAGGATTAAGTGGTGCACAGTCATACAAGAGGTTCAGTACTGCATGTAGCACCTGGACAGTTAAATATCAGCCTAAGGTGAGCTTGTCAGATTTCTTGATCAGAAGGACCACGGCTGCTAAGAGTATGGAGGCAGGAGAGGATGGCAGCCCTTCACAACTGGACCCAAGTATCTGCACAGGTAGGTCACTGGAAGCTCCCAGGGGCTGACAGAGTAAACACCATTGTTTTTGTGAATTCAAGGATCTAGATTCTACAGAAGCCAACAGCTCCAAAAAATTTGCAGTTTTTTTTTCTTGTAACCAGTTTCTACCAGATATTACAACAGCTTTTGTGCTTTCTGGTAGGCAGCTTGGGTGTCATTAATCAGAAGTACAGTGATATTTTGTGTTGGGAACTATGCTTTCAAACCTCTAGTAGGTTTGGGTTGATTTCTGAGTTCAAGACAGGGGTCTTCACAAAGGCGTTGGCTGACAGGAGCTGATTAAAGTTCAGAAGATGGCATTCTTTTAGGGAGGTATACCAGCAGGCTGTGGGTCACCAGACTGAGACAATGTATGTGGAGGGCAATCACAAAGACATTGTAGCTGAGATCCTGAGCTGGATTTACAGGTAGGAGAGCTGTATTTTATCAGTTTGACAGTCTATACTATTTGCCTGGGGGACCATGACAGCTGGAAAGGAGATAGAAACAAGCTATTTTGGAGTAAATGTGCTGTTGGCTTGACCATATCTGTCATCAGAGCCTCCCTAAATACAGTGGGAGACCAAGTCCAAGTAAGCTGGCCTTCTGTCTCAGGATTTTTCCAGTTGAAGGTGCTAATATGGGCAAGTCGCAAAAAGAAAGTATCTTTTAAATCTATAACAGTCTAAAAAAAATGGGTGCATGAGCCTGGAATCAAGGGGAGAGCTTTGTTAATGACAGAGATCTTGCACTGGTTGGTAATCCCCACTGGACGTTTTTCCTGGGAGGCGAGAAGTGCTCCAAGATGACTAATAGTCCATCAGGATCCTGAACTGCTTTAGGCAGCTGAGGTATGCAGTATGGTTGGTAGTTAGGCTCAGAGGTGAAACTTGACTCATATCTCGGGGAGAATTTTTAGAATCTCAGGACTATGGTTACTGTCTCAGGCTGATGCAGGTGTCACCTTTCTCTTGGGGAAAGTGTGAAGTTAAACGAGATAGGCTGACTGGAGGAATTTTTTTGGTGAGATGTCCTCCCAGACAAGTCTGTGTTTGGCAGAGTGGGTGAGAGGCAAGAGTCCTGGTTGCTCCAGTGATGGTAACTTTTTGAAAGAAGGGATTTCTGAAGGCAGAGCAAGTCCACATCAAAGGTTTGCCCCCAACTTTTGCAATGACCACAGGCTCTCATGGGCCCAATTTGATAGAGCTCAGTCTATCAGAGCTTCTATCCATCCAGTTCTAACAGGACATAGCTTCAGGATGAGGTGGGTTTGGATAGTTAGGTTTCCCTGTGCCTCACAGATGGAAGCAACATTGGTCTTTCCAACTGTAACAAACATGTTTCTTGGCTACTAAGGCAATGGGTCTGCCATTAGTCTTGGGCTGTGAAGTCTCAGGAGTACCCTCAGGTCAGTTGTCATGATGGACTTGTCATCTAACCCAGGTTGAAGCTTTTGAGCAGTCTTTTAATCTGAAGGGGCATTTATTTTTTAGTATCCACAGCCCTTATCTTTAGTCACATGGTGTGCTTCTCTGTCACATCAGGTTTCTAGGCTACAGTGGCTGATGGGCTATTTGTCTTCTCTCTTTGGTGTCTTTGGAAAGTGTTTTGATTTTATACTTCTAGAGGGGGAGACCTTTGGGGAAGGTCATTTATTTGTCAAGGCTGACAGTCCAATTTTTCCTCTGTAAAAATAAACTCAGGACTTGTTGACAGTCAGTCCTCTCAAGTGGGCACTAAAAGATGTCATCTGAGCAGGACAGGTGTGTCTCCAGAGGAGCCTCTGTGGCTGAATGCAGGCAATGACTAATTGAACTGGAACTAATTCAAATGGCTGGAGGTAGATGAGTTGAGAGTGGGGGTGAAACTGTTGGCAACTGTAGCAGTTGACCAGGGTGCCAAGGTGGAATTCTCTGGTAGAATGGGCCTTATTTTCCCTTTTTGAAATGCAGGGAGTGGTTTGGTTTCATTTTTAATACCATAAAAGCCTCTTTTCCTACAGTCAGGGACTGTCAGTTTTGACTAATTAGTTCCCATATCTGACTTCCTAGGTACACAATGTGTACCCTTGAATGATGCTGCCACAAAGGATGGGTGTCCCCCAGAGAGAGAGACCATTCAGTTACCCACCTGGTCACCCACCCTTGTGGGAAGTTGGATGCAACTTAGCTAAGAAGGGTGCAAGGCTATTAGGCTATATGTTGGTTCACCACTGAACTACAAGCAAAGGCCCTATCAGCCACTGCAGCCAGTGCTTCCCAGTCTACTGCTTACACTGTCTATGCCACTCAATTGTACGTTCACTTAACAGGCATTCAAAGGTTAAGCATGCCAAACGCTTTTTCTTGAGGGTGGTTCTAATAAGTTGATCAGATCCTCCTGCTTGAGCTGAGCAGGACTGAAAGAGAACTGGGGTACCCCCCAGGGATCTTACCAGAATCAGGCGGACAGAACAGACTGCATCCTCTTCCCTTTGGGGCCCAATGTGAGCTGCTCAAAGCAGCAGGAGCCAGGAATCCTCCTCTAGACTTCTGAGGGAACACAAGAAATCCTGAGGGCACATCTGCCCATCAGTACCTGGAGAGGTCCTTGCTCCTATCTGCAAGGGCCACAACCAGTGACAGAAGATGTCAGCACAGTCAGTTTCCCCACCTGACACACCAGATGCTACAGCAAACACAAACACTGAAATGACATCCACATGATCACAACGTTCTTCCGTTTAGGATTATGGGTGGCCATCTCCCAATAACAAAAGGTTATGGAGCTCATGTCTGCAGAGGACAAAAAGTTTGAGGAATCCTTCACTTCAGTGAGATTAGGGAGATGTGCACAATGTGGGAAAATGCAAAATTTTGTAGAAAAGCACCACCCAATAAAAGCTGTAGCAATGCAAGCAACCAACCAGTTTAATGACAGGGCAATGTTACATATCCACAAAATTGTCAAAAGCAAAACAAAGTGTCATTAGATGAGTTCCTTATTGAGTTGCATGAGAAGATGTTATTGAGCCAACAAACAGCAACGGTTCCACTAGTGATAGTACCAGTGTACCATCACTAGTGATAGTAAAAGTTGTTTTACACAAGTAATTTTCCTCATACCAGCCATAAAGGTTTTCAAAGGTAAGAACAAGTTTCTTTTTATTTTGTATTATAATAATTTTATATGAATATTTTGGGTTATGAAATGAATCATCTGATTTTCCACTGTTTCTTACAGGGAAACTTATATTTGATTGTTACTTTAGAACAAATGCATGCTTGCATCTTCCTGGAACAAACTATGCTTGTAAATCAAGGTTTTATTATAAGGGGTTAAACAAGGTCATGAGGGAGAAAAATTAAGATATTTTGAAACATTTCTTACTAAAAATGTCAGAGGAACAATTCAAATTTTAAATTTTCAGATCTCATGTTTAAATTAACACGTAAGTAAATCTCTTATTCTAGTTTAATAAAAGTCCTGACATTCTGTGAATAAGTCATTCATCCAATCACCTAAATACTAAATGTTAAGTACTGTGACTTATATATATAGGTTCTTTCTGTAGAAATGACCTAAGATTAACCAGGACAACCAACAGTTGATTCACATGTCCAAACATTTTTATTAGAGACATTATATATACAGAAAACATATAAAAGTTTCAAGAGACAACAAGATCTCATTAAGGCACTGAATTTGTGATTTTCCTGTCTCAGCTTCCCATAGTGCTAGGATTCTAGTGTGGCACTACCATGACTGACTAAAGAAGTATGCATCTTATTTCCTCTTATATCACACTAAAAGTTAATTCTAGGTGCATTGTAGATCTAAATGTAAGAAGTATGTGTGATGTCCACTAAACTCTCTGCAATAGAAATGTTCTGTAAATCCTCTTTTCTGTTTGGTGTGGTAGTTAAATACCTTGACTGAGCACTTGAAATCTATCTATTGCAACCATAAATTTTATCAATTAAATCATAAATTTTCTACACAAATGTTAGAGGTTTCTATTCACTAAAAGATACCACCAAGAGGACAAAAAGGCAAGCCACAGGAGGAATACATAAAGAACCTATAGAAGTAATTAAGAAAGGTAGACTGACAACCCTTGAACCCCCAAAGGAGTGGAATAGTAAGACAATCATCAAGGAACCAGAAAACAAAACTTGTGATACCATCATACATACCAGTAGCAAAGATGAATACTAAACAAAAGTAAAACAGAGATCACTTGGAACTCTCTTACATTGGTAAAGTATATTTTAATTAACTATCAAACTAAATATTTGCATACTTAATCAGCAATTCTATTCCTTGCATTATTTAAATAACATGTATGTACTTACTAAGACAAGTATAAAAATGTACCTGGAAGCATAAGCTCAAGCAATCTAATGCCCATCAACAACAGAATGGAGAAAATTTTCTGGAGGGCCTAGAAAACAAGCAAAACTAATTATGGTATTGAAAGTCAAAGAGATGCAGAGTAGGCTGGGAAGGGGTTGAGATCTTAAGTGGTGTCAGTAACTTTTTTCGAAATGCATTTTTTTCTCTCTACAAAATTGTTTCTTTCTACATCCCATTACTGCTGTAAGCTTCATTCATTCAGCCAGCCAGCCAGGCATTCTGCCACAAGTGGAAAATAACTTTGTATGTTCTGACATTTGGAGGGTTGGCCTGAGTCACCTATTATGCCCAATATGAACCCCTGGACTAAGAATAAAGAAAATCAAGATGCTGTTTTCAGGAAATGGAGTTGTTGAGGCAAAAACATCAGTGTATCTAAGAGATAGGAAAATACCTATTTTTAGTTTTTTACTGATGTATGTCATCAAACTATGTAGGTTAGTAAAAGTAATCTACAGTTTTTCCTTATTATTCAAATTCCTTTATGAAAGTCTCTTAACTTCTGGGAGACAGAAATCTCAGTTCCTTATCAGAGCTCCTTGACACAGTATCTCCCTAGACTACCTTGCATGCTATGATCAAATAAATTTTCTAAGTGCACAGGCTCAATTATGAAACAATTCTAATGAAGAAATTGTATGTACTACCAAAGTCTGAGTTTAAGCCTGTCATGATCTCACCCTAACTTATCTTTCTATGGTTAATGTATGCTGTTTCCCCTGTAGAAGTCAGGGCTTTTTAGAATTTATCACTGTAAATGATCAACATTCTATTATTGAGATGTGTAACTGTATTTACTATGTCAAGAGTTCTGGATGTTCTTGTCTACCTGGTTATTAAAGGTATAATGATATATTAATGCTAAATCTAGAAGTATGATGGGAGATATAAATGGTCTTTTTTTTCACAAGACCTACTACGAACGACACTGTCTCCATAGCATTCCTCCATTCCCCATTAATAAATTAGTGTATAATTGCCTATGTGAAATTTCAAAGATTTAGTAATCTTAGTTTTTTTTTTTTTTTAAATGACTGTTATTTTTATTTTTTATTTTTTTTGCAGGCACCGGGGATTGAACTCAGGACCTTGCACTTGCTAGGTAAGTGCTTATTCTACTGAGCTATTGCCCTGGCACAGTAATCTTGGTTTGAGTATTTACAAATGGAACTTGTAACAAGCTGCACTTTTTAAAATGTGCACAAAAAATATGCAAAATAGGCCATTTCAATCTTTAATTTCATTTAGATTAAATGTCTATTTTCATCCTTAGTCTATATTTATAAACAATTTAATAATTTAAGATTTCAGAATTACAAATTAGAATTTTACTAACTACAACAATGAAAGGAATTGTGACGTAAAGGTGAAATTACTTTTAAAATAAAAGCATGAATTAAAAGTTTATCACTTTTTAAATTTTGATTTAAACAAAGTATGGGCCAAAAATTTATTTAGACAACATACATGATCTATACATGTTTAAGAATATAAAGCATAACCATTTTTCCTACTTTTCAAACTTTTACCTGAAATACAATATAAAACAAAACGGCTACTGTAACAAAAGCAACACTGTTGGGAAAGCTGTTTACTTTTTTTTTTTTTTAAAGCTGTTTACTTTTTAATAGTTGCAGTGCAGTTATAATTTTCCTCATAACTTTCATGGATGTACACACACATAAGTGTGTGTCTTTCTTGAAGACAATCAAGAAATATGGTATTGACAAAGCAGTATTATACACATACGTACATATATACATATTTCCAGTTAAACAGTCAAGATTAGAAGATTGACATTTGACTTAAACTAAACAAAATTTAAAAATATTTTTAAATACCTTCCCTCAATTAGCACATTTCATTACGCCTTCACAAGTCCTGGGAGTTACAATGTCCTGTGCCTCCACAGATCTACTTGTTAGGGCAGCCACTAATCATCTTCCTTCTCAATGTAGGTCTTTGCATTAGCCCGCGCCATTTGCCTGGCCAAGTACCTGTCTCTAGCTGACATTACAGTTTCTTTATTATTCCTCTTTGCAAACTTGCTCACTGCCTCTGCTTGTCTCTCTTGTTCTTTGCCCTGTTCTTGCCTTTCCTCTGTGAGTCTGTGTTTTGTTCCCAGTGATGTTTCAGAACCAGAGAGCTTTTCTTGGTATCTTTCTTTGTTCTTTTCCATATTCCTCTCTCTACTGGTTCCCTCATGGTCAAGAAACTCCTCCTTTGCCCTAGAATTTGATCTGCCTTCTTTTCCATGAATTCTTTCTGAAGACTGAACACTTCCTTCTTGTTTTCCCTTATCTCTGTATTTCTCATTACTTTCATATCTTTCCTTCCTTCCTTTCATCTGCTCTTCCTTCTCTTTGTTCTTTTCTTCCTTCTCTGTACCTCTTTCACTGTATTGGTCATGATCACTTCGTTGTCTATCTCTTTCATGTTCTCTCGAGGAATATTTCTCTCTTTTCCATTCTCTGTCATTTCTTTCTCTTTGGTCTCCCCTTGGCTTATCTTCTTGTTCATGCCTCCTTGAGTAGGAATCTGTATGACTGAATTCTCTGGGTTTATGAGAATCCTTTGCTTTTCTGTGATCACGGTCAGTAGAATAGTTTTCCTGGTCTCTGGACTGCCTTTCGTGGCGCTGATTTTCCCTTTTTTCATGCCCTCCGGACTTGGAACTTTTGGCGTGGTGTTTGGTACTATGCTCTCTTTCTTCACTAGATGATCTGGAGTGAGTCTGGTTCTTGAGATGCTTGGAATAATTCCTGGAAGTCCCTGTGATCTTTGCCCTTCTACAATTCACTTTGTTTTCTTCCATTTCATCATCATCATCACTGCTCTTAGTATCAAAATCACTGTCTGCATCTGGGTTTTCCTTCTCTGTCATATGAGTTTGGAGAACACATTTCTCCTGTGGTATTCTGTTTTCTGAATTTACTTCATCTGAGTAACCTCTTGATTTCTCTTCCTTTATTCCAGAACTTTATAAATAAAAAAAGTCACATTATAAATTATAGAAGTGTTCATGTAGTTTAATACTTAAATCAATATAACTATTATATATAGTTCCTGATTATCCAAAGGCAGACGTGTTTACTTTTTTTTTTTTGGTGGGACTGGGGTTCAAACTCACGACCTCGCACTTGCCAGGCAGGCACTTGTGCCACAGAGCTATCTCCCCAGCCCCAGACGTGTTTACTTTGTAAGCTAGTATTTTCAAGAAATTTACAATTTTTAATATTTATAGAATGAAATAGATGAAAATCTGTGCTATATTGGATCAATAAGGCTTTCAGGTAGAGATCTACAGAACATTCATATTTTACTAAGCTTAGAGAAAAGAATAAAGAAAAGGAAGGCATGTTCTGGGTCTAAGTTCAAGTTGTGATTCTCTGTTAACAGTGGCAAATTAAATTTTCTTTTCTTTTTTCTATTTTCCTTTACGATGCAGTTTCACTATGCTGTGCAGACTGGTCTTGAATACCTAGGCTCAGGGGATCCTTTTGCCTCATCTTCACAAGAAGTGGGACTGTACCTGTGTGGCTCTGTACCAGGATCTTAGGCAATACTAATTCATCTTTCACATTACATATTCATTCTTACTAATTATTAGTACACTCACACTAACAGTGCAACAACTGTGACTCTCTTGGAACTGCTGGTAGAACTATCTTGGTTAAAGTACTCATTACTCATTAGGAATCTGATGATGAGACTAAAGTAGTACATTATAAGTGACAGTATAAATTTCATGGGTGGTATCACTATTACCGACAAAGTTTTAGAAAGTTATAGTGTATTATAATTTATATTTAAAAGCTAAATATTCAAATGTAGTTTCTCACACTCAAACTTCTCTCATCAATTGAGGTGGAGGTAGGCTGACATTAAAAATCTGATTCTCCGGGTAGGGAGATCGCTCAATGTCATAAGCACCTGCCTGGCAAATGCAAGAAGGTACTGAGTTTAATCCCTGGTATCAATCAATCAATCTTTGATTCTCACTCCTCACCCTTAATTCCATTCTCCCCCTTTCACTTGCAACGCAGACTCATATCTTTTAATGAGAATGATTTTTCTCATATACATGTTGAGAACAACTTCTCTCTTCTTTACCTTTTGCTACATTAGTTATGGCACAATCATCTCACTATTGCTTTCATACTTCATAATTTTATTTAAAAATCCTCTGATGTTTTGGGTTTTTTTTGTATTTTAGGGAAGGGTCTGTAAGGTGTTTAGGGTCTCACTACTAGATCGGACTGGTAGTGATCCACCATAGCCTCCCAAGAGCTGGGATTACAGGCTGTGATACCACACCCTGTCTGAATTGACATCTCAGCACACCCTGGGGGCAGGGCTGGCACTGCAGGCTGGGGGATCGAACCTAGAGCCCCTGCACTGATGCTTTCCTTTTGAGGCCAGCACTATTTAACAGAAATGCACAAGTGTCTATAGAACAGTAACATATGTGAGCTATTCAGTATGGCAGTCATTAGCCTAATATGACAGCTGAGTGTGTAAAATACAGGTTATGTTGACTAAAAGTTTAGATTTTCTTTATTTTTTAAAATTTACTTGTTTATTATTTATTATTCTCAGAGCATCCTTCTGTGAAGTTTAGGTTGTCCCTAAGCTCTCTAGGTAGCCCAGGTTGGCCTTGAACTGATTTTCTTACATAAGCCTTCTGAGTGCTTAGACTACAGGTATAATGCCAGCACATACATACTGGTTGTTATGTATTTGTACAGTGCAGTTTTAGTCTCCAATATATATGAGTTGTGTTTCACAGAGGCTGGCTCTATCCATGAAAAAACAAAAAGAAAGCCTACTTTTATATATTATTTGAGCGCGTATAAACAATGTTGTGTAATACCTGATTCCAAATTTTTCCTTATTTCTGACAGCAACCATTTTGCAGCCCCAGAAAATAAAGGATACCTATACTTTCAATTTTATTTCTATTTTTTATTTTTTTGTCTTTTTGAGACAGGGTCTCGCTATGCAGTTCAGGCTGGCCTTGAGCTCACTTTTGTAGCCCAGGATGCTCTTGAACTCACACCAATCCTGCTGCCTCAGCCTCTCAAGTGCTGGGATTATAAGCATGTCCCACCATGCCTGGCTTATACGTTCAATTTTAAAAAGAAGGAAAGAAAAAAGATGGCTTTGCTTTTTCATTAAGGTTATTGTAAGATTCATAAACCATTTTAATATTCAGAAATTTTATACATTAAGAATTTTACATTCAGAGCTGGCGAGATGGCTGAGTGGTCTAAGGCACTTGCTTAGGCATAGGGACTGCAATTTGATCCCCAGCACCACATGCTACACCAGCCCCACCTCAGGGCAGGCTGAGCCAGCCATATTATTCAAAAAAAAAAAAAAGGAATTTTAAATTGGGCTGGAGATGCAGCTCAGGGTTAGAGAGCTTACCTGTCATGTATGTACAAGGTTCAATCCCAGCGCTGCCTCCCCAAGTGATAAATTTTATTTTAGAAACAATCAAGAGTGTTCATATGTAAACTATAACAATTTTTGTGAATTATAGGATAAAAAAAGTGAAGTATATGTATTTAAAATTAACGAACTGCAAAGTAGAGATTCTAATTAGGTCAGGTTGGCTAAGAGTACAACATTCAATGCAATCAAGATGTTCTACAAACTTCATACTACAGATCATTTAATAGTATCTTTCTTCTAAATATTCCATTTCTCACTGCTCACCTGGCTTCACGAAAGCTGAATTTTGGTACTTCCTCCTCACCAACTGCTTGATTTAATAGGTGTCTATAAAATCCACTGAGATCTTTCTGCTTGGTTACATCCAAACGTGCTGAAAGAGGGACAGCAAAGAAAGAATACAGTATTCAATAGAGCACAGTGCAATCCTGTTTTACACTATGTAGAATTTATATCATCCATAGATTTATGTGTAAACTATTATTCTAGATCAGGAGCTGACGAACTATAACCTTTAGGCCAAATCTGACCTATTGCCTATGTTTGTCCACTGGCTTATAATATACTGTGCCCAGCTAGTTTTGTACTATAAAACTGAGTATTTGTGATACAGATCTTTTTTCTTTCTTTTGATACTGGTGATTGAACTGAGGACTTTGTGCCTGCCAGGCAGGCACTTTGGCCGCTAAGCTATCTCCCTGGCCCTGTGATACAGATCTTATTCCTAGAATATTTACTATCTGGTCCTTTAAAGTCTGCTAACTAGTGCTTTATACAGATATACAGTTGATTGAGACAGAATTTAGACTTGTTTTCCTCCACTCAGAAGATGAAGAACATGTGCTAATTATAGTGTAAAGTAATCATAAATAGAAAGCACAAAAGTAGCCAGGTGTGGTGGCACACACCTGTAACCCCAGCACTTGGGAGGCTGAGGCAGGAAGATCAGTGTGAGTTTGAGACCAGCCTAGGCTACAAAAGTGAGCTCAAGGCCAGCCTGAACTGCACAGCAAGACTTGTCTGAAAAAAAAAAAAAAAAAAAAAAAGAGAGAGAAAGCACAAAAGAAAATCACTAAAATATGCTTTAGCCTCCTGTGTCATATTTATTATTATTTTTTTCAATTCATGTTATTCATTTTCTAACTATCTACTTGATCTCAAGCAGGGGTATAGCTGTTATCTCAAAAATGAAGTTTAACCTCAGTCCCACCAGAAAAAAAAATTAAATAAAACAAATGAAGTTTAAAATTGTATTTATACTATTTCTGACAAATGTTATAGTGTTACACATGACCTGTAATAAGTTTTTACATTTGGAATCATGTTCTAAGACAGTATCATCTAATGATCATAGTGAGATAAAAAACTAAGTGAAAAGTCCACCAGAAATAATAGTTACTACAGAGTCCAACTTTGTGTTCAGTTAAAATTTTCTTTGTTTTATATTACAACACAGTAATTTGTATCTGGTATTTTATTATATATAAATTAATTTTGGTTACAACATTATAACCCAAAAGTTAAGTGCCAGAGAAAATGGCTAACCACAGGGTAAGGATTTTGGTGTCCTTGCACTTTTTCTTTTTCCATTTACCTTCTAGTGCAGCAGCCCGTCTTTCTTTTTCTTCTTCTTCAGCTCTTTCTTGCAGTTTTTTTTTATAAGCAGATGTCACAAATGCTTCTTTATCATCAAATTCTCCTTTTTCCATTTCTCGTTCTCTTTGTATTTTCTTTTCCATTCTTTTTTCCTGTTCTTTTTTTCTGATCTCAACTGCTTTTAGTAAGTTGTGAATATACTTAGGCTAGAAGAAAATTAATAAGAGTATTTAGGAAAGGGTCAAAAATAGCACTGTTATAATTTTTTTCCCCCTTTTTAAATGTTACGTTATGTTATGTTATGCTATGTTATGTTATATGTTATGTTATGTTATGTTATGTTATGTTATGTTATGTTATGGCCAGCTCCGCCTGCCCTGGGGGTGGAGCATGTGATGCCAGAGATCAAACTGCGATCCCTATGGTTGTCTAGGCTTGCCTAAGCAGGCACTGTAGGCTACCGAGCCATCTTGCCAGCCCCTAGTACTGTTATAATTCTCATAATGAATTTATTACAGAAATGGATAGCCGAAATAGTATTGTCATCTTCTCAACAAAATATCAAAAGCTTTTAAAAAAAATTTAAGTGTAGCACAGAAAGAAATCTATAATATAATTTTACAAATGATCAAGTAAAACATTTTGCTTCCTCACCCTACCATTACCTTAATTCAAAAAATGACCACAAAATTCTTACTAGTTTTTGACATTAGCAGAAATGTTAATAGTAACTTTAATTCTATACCTTTACCCATCTAGTAGAATGTAAGCTGCAAAAATCCTCATAGTTAGTCTGTGCTTATAAAAGAACAAGAGTAATAAAAAGAATATTCAAATTTATTTCAATAACTATACCCCAATTTTTTTTTTTCAAAAAATAGTATCCCATATAGGCAAATAATTCAGTTACTAGCTAGAAGGCAAAAGAAAACTGACAGAATAATAACACATATATTAGTATCTTATGTATAAGGCATGAGCAGTGCAAGGTTGGAACATAAAATTTGTAAGGAAAAAATTCTTAAAAATTCATAAAACTCACTATCAGGATATTATACATAAGGCTACCTGGTTTTAAAATCAAATCTTTAATCTGAGGCTAGAGGCTCTTCACATATTTCAAATATTTTATCAACATCTGTATCAAAAAACTTTTTTTCTCAGATGTCTTCTTCTCATGATAAAATAAGAAACAAAATACAAGTCAAAAGAAAGTTTATATTTTGCTACTAACCTTTCTATCTTTTCCCAAAAGTAATTTGGGATTACTTTCTTCCTTTTTTTTCTGCATCTCATCATAAATGCTGTCATATTCATATACAGTAGAATCTTCTGCAAGGGCCTTCTGCATCTCCAGTTTGGTCTAAGAAAAAGTTTTAAAAATATGAACGAGTCAACTTTACCAGGTGAAGTCTATGAGTTTATATTTTATTAGAAATATATTACAAATATATATCATTCACATTCTAGATAGAAAAACATGAATGTAAATTCTGGTGCTAGGCAGCCTAGGTTTAAATCTGGTTTTACAATTGCCACTTATATACTTTGGGCAAGCCTGTTTTAATATTTTTTGTTCCTTAATTTTCTTCAGCTAAAAATGTGAGGCTAGCTGGGTGTGGTGGTATACTCTTATAACCCCAGCACTCTGGAAGGCTGAAACAGGAGCTTTACAAGTTCAAACTCAGCCTCAATAATACAGTGAGACTGTGTCAAAATAAAAAGAACTAGAAATGTAGCTCAGTGTGTGAAGTTCCTTGTTTAACTGTCACTACAATCAATCAATCCATCAATAAATTACCCACATGAGAAGTTATAAGGTATGACAGAAACATCTAATCTTGGTTTTGTTTTTGGCTCTCTCAGGCTGCCTCTGAAGATCGAACTGCTGTCCCTGTTCCTGACTGGGATTGCCTGCACAGGCGCTTAAACCACTGAGCTAACCTGAAAGCGCCTAACCTTGGTTTTATGAAAACTATATACATATATATTTTTAACTGTCTTGTATTTAATCTAGGACTGATGCTAGGCAGCACACAGTCTTCTACCTCTTTATCACTTTTTTTTTCTTTTTAATTAACTCAGTACTTAGGATTGAACCTAGGCTTATCACATAGACTTATATATATCTTTCGTCCTTTTCCATTTTGAGATAGAATCCTGTTAGTCATTAAGTTGTCTGGCTAGGCTTGAACTTGTGATCCTTCTGCTTAGCTTTACAGAGTACAGGGATTACTGGTGTGTATCACAAGTTATATCACTTTTTTTTTTGGTCTTTTTGACACTGAGTTTTGTTATACAGTTCAGGCTGGCCTCAAACTTATAGTAACCCCTTGCTTCAGCCTCTCAAGTCCTGGGTGTACAAGCGTATGCCATTATGCTTGTCATACTGTCTTTTGTAAGATAAACTGAAATACAACGTTTAAATTTAAAATGTTTAATGGTAGGAAATACTTGGTAGACAGCTCAGTGGTAGTGTACCCCTGGATTTAATCCCTAGTCTCTAGCATCTCAACAGAATCCTGGCATTTAAAAAAAAAGTTTTTCAATATAGTATCAAAATAGGGTCATTCATTACTAACTATTAATATGAAAAATATTTCTAAGCCAAGTATATCAGTGCACCCCTGTAAACCCACAACTGAGGAGGCTGAGGCAGGATGCTACTCACTGCTACAATGAGTCCAGGCTGAATTAAATAGTGTCTCAAAAAAGAAAAAAAATTTTTGTACCATTAGTCATGTAAAATCCTTTGCTTTTGTTTATGTATGCTACTTCTACTTTAAGTGTGTGTGGGTTTTTTTCTTTGGTTATTTGGCCTCTTGTAGGCCATCAAAATTTTATCTAGTTCAAAGGCTAGCTCAATCCTTGCATTTTAAATGAAGGCAACTCTAAGGTCATTAATACTCATAGACCTTTCTTTTTCTGTCCTTTTTGAGACAGGATCTTACTATGTAGTTTGGGCTGGCCTTCAGTATACTTTGTAGCCCAGGCTAGTCTTGAACTTCCAATGATCTCCCTATCTCACCCTCCCAGGTGCTGGGATTATAGGTGTGTGCAACCCAGCCTTAATAATCTTTCTTTCAAACTCTAATAGAATATTCTATTCTACAGTATTTAACTCTTAATGATTTTCTTGATGTTTTTACTTTGATTTTTATAAATCTGAGCCTCTTGTCCTAGTTTGCAAGTTTCTTAGGTAGAAGCTACATACTTGAACTTTCTCTTAAATATCTATCAACATTGCCCAATACAATGTAGAACCCAAAAAAGATCCTTTCAAAATGAAAAAATGGCACTGTGGGATGCTGAGGCAGGAAAATCATAAATTTAAGCCCAGCCTGGATTAATTTAGCAAGACCTTCTAGCAAAATAAAAACACCTGGTGACATTGTAAAGACTCTGTTCAATTCTCAGTACCAAGAAAAAAATTGAAAATTAAAAAACTCTCTGGCCCAGTACTATAATTAGTTATGTCATGAGTGATTTTTCTTTTCTGAATTTCAGATTTCTTAATCAGGACCATGGACATTTGTGAGCATCCTACATCATTATATATGTGAAAGTGCTAGGAAACACTAGGTTCCTGTAATGACCTTTTTTGGTAGGTAAATGTTAAATAATTATAAAACCATGAAATCTTTCTGTCTGTCTATCACATACACAAGGGCAGACATAGAGTTGCAAATAAGTCCACCAACAGGAATTTAATGATTAATAAAAACAAGTGAAAGTAGTCACTGTGTGAAAGCAGAGATAATTTAAATTACAGCCAACAATAAAGAGCTAATTCTTGGCCAAGAATGCAGCTCAGTGGTAGAGTACATGTCTAGCATATATGAGGCCTGGGTTCAATCCTCAGCCACCCTCCCTTTCTAAAAGACAATGCTTAAGGACCAGCCAAATAGCTCAGCAGTTTAAAGTGCTTGCTTAGGCAGATACAGGGGCCGAGGTTCAATCACCAGCCTGTGGTGCTGAGCCAGCAACTGACACTGGATGTGGTGGTGCACACTTGTAATCCTAGCTTGTGCAAGGCTGACACAAGTGAATCACTACAAGTACAACCTACATAGTGAGACCCTGTAGTCCTTATTCTAAAATACAAAAAAGTCAATTCTTGGACCAGGGAGACGGCTCAGTGGTCTAAAGTGCCTGCGGAGGAAAGTTAAGGCAAGCATTGCAACCGCTCCTTGATCCCTGGCACCACATGCTGTGCACCCCCACCCCAGGGCAGGCTGAGCCGGCCATAACACAAATAAATGCGGTTTAAGAAAAATAAAATAAAATCTTTATTTATTAAAGATTTATTTATTTTTATTTTTTTCTTGTTTCAGAATTTGTTTGTTTATTTTATTTTTATGGCCAGCTCAGCCTGCCCTGAGGGCAGGGCTGGCGCGGCATGTGGTGCCAGGGATCGAACCGTGGTCCCAGCAGCTGGCTAAGCTTTCCTAAGCAGGCGCTTTAGACCACTGAGCCAACCTGCCGGGCCAATAAAATCTTTTTTTTTTTTTTTTTTTTTAAAAAAAAAGCCAATTCTTTTATTCTTTGGTGTGCAGGTAAAAATTTCTAGTTCATATAAATCATGAAATATTTTTATACGTCTTAAGAAAAACAATGGTCAAAATAAAATTTATTTCACTACATATGTACACTCATATGTATACTTTGCTTTGATCTAAGCACCTATATCTCAAAACTGATACCTTAAAATGATACCTTCACTGATACCTTCAGTGAAGCTGAAGTACTTCACTATATACGTATGGCTCAAGCATCCACCTTACCTGTTTCATGGCCTGCTTCTTTGCAGCTTCCCTCTGAAGACTTTCACTCACGGAGGTCTATAAAACAGAAAAATGCTATAGCTGTTAAAACTTATTTAAAATTTCTCCTTCACTATTCTGATTAGTAACTGGTTACTTAATTAGAAGAGGAAATATGAAGTTATTATCTTTGAGGTTCTTTCCCTGAATTTGATGTAACAAATGAACTTTCACTGTTATTCACAAGATAGACTAAGGTGTAAGAGAAAGCAGAATGGGTACAATAAAAAAAGAGGAAACACAGACTTTTAGTCTTGATTTCACAAGGTATTCAACCTCTATGGATTTTAATTTGCTTTTTGTATACATGTATGTGTGTGGGAGCATATGTTCTATGAGCAAAGGCTGGACTAGACAATCTTTCAAGTGTTTTCTAATACCAGTATGAATCTCAGCAACAATAAGCTTATTTTAATATTTACCACTGACTATAGACTATGAAGCTTTTGACTTGTACATAAGGCTTACAGGCAGCAAGAAATATCTGTGGCTATAGTCATTCACAAGATATATACTAAAAAGCCTATAAAGCCAGTGGCTTTCTTCTAGGTTCTGAAGATAGTGTAAAAGCAAAAACAGTATGTCTCTGAGAAATAAGTGGCCTAAAAGAGAAAACAACTAAAGAGATAACTTCAATATGATAAGCAATAAACAATCTGTCTCTAAAAACAAAACAAAATGGCTGAATATAAAAAAGGTCCTGGGTTTAATTCCCAATATGAAAACAACAGAGCTCTTGTATAGTAATAATAAGCCCACCAAGAAAGAGATTAGAAAATCCTACTCATAATGGCTTCAAAAAAGTCAAATATCTAAGAATCAAGCCAACTAGGAGATGCAAGATCTCTATTAAAAAAAATTTCAGAACTCTAAAGATAGAAATCACAGGGACATTAGAAAAGAAAATGACATACCCTGTTCTTAGAATGTAAAAATAACGCATTACCAACAGCAATGCATAGACCCCTGTACTATTTCTCCACCTCCACCCCCAATTAATTTTTAATCCATGCTGCATGTATGGTAGCAGGGATACATGGGGCATATCTTCCTCTCAATCTTGCTGTGGACTTATAATTGCTAAAAAACCCTATAATTGTATGTATGTGTATATATATATATATATATATATTATATATATATATATATGTAAAGCCTTAGCCTTAGGATTACGGTATTCTAGTCTATAGCCATACTACTATGAACATACCCAATCTCATTTGATTTTAGAAGCTAACCTGGGTCAGGCCTGGTTAGTACTTGGAAGGATTACAGTTCTCTAATCTGCTATTTGCTATTTTGAACTGTATAGTACAATAGGCAATTTCTTCCTCATGTCAACAAACAAGAAACCTGATTCCAGTTCCCTATTACTATAAAAATAAATAATACACAAAGGTCATATAAGTAACAGAATATATTTCCAGTAAGTCAAAGAATACAGGCAAGAACTGATGACATTTTTAGGTAATAGTAAACTGATTATGACCAGAAGAATCATAAAAATAAGACTACTTACTAGGCTAAGTGCTTTTAAGTGTATTATTTGTGTATTACATGTAACTCAATTTGAATTCCTACTAGTGAGAGGACAACCTCACTCATTAGAATATCAGTCTTTTCAGGGTCAAATTCAGGGCCTTATATATATACTAGGGCAAATACTCTATCACTGAGCTAACCCTAGAGCATCAATTCTTAACATTAAAAGGATAGTAAATATTTCTAAATCTTAAAAAACTAATTTTTGAGGGGAGGGTTCTCCATATGTCACCCAGGCTTGCTTCAAACTTTGAATCCTTCCCACCTCAGGCTCTCAGGCAGGTGGAATTACGTAGATATGTTACCCCTGTTTCAATGTATTTTTATATATTCTTTCTAATTACAATGATAAATCTGTATATTCACTGTTAAATGGTTCCAGGAGGCAAGATAGGACTATCAAACTAATTGTTTTGCCTAGAAGGGGTAATGACTCAAAAAATAACTGGCAATGACAAATTCTAGCTGTATACTGAGTACCAAACAAAGGATGATTGGCCTGCCATGTCGGCCCTGCCCCTAAGGAGTGCTGAAACAGATATTGGGACTGGGCGTGGTGGTCTGCACCTGTAACCTCAGCACTTGGGAAGCTGAAAACAAAAGAATCACTGTAAGACCAATCTGTGTAGTAAAACCATGTAGACCCTGCACTAAATATAAAAACAAAACAAAAAACAGAGGATGAGTATCAGGACAAAGTGTTTACATCAATACACATTTAGTACCACGTTCAGTTGTTTGAAAGTACTCAAATACCAAAGTATGACTAGTATAAAATATATAGAAAAGAAAAATATATTTTTTGAGTTAAAGATGTAGCTTGACAGTAAAGTGCTTGTCTAGCATGGGCAAAGCTCCTGGATTTGAGCATCAAAAATGCAAGCAGGGATGAAGGAGTGGACAAGGATATAAAACAGAGACAGAAAGACAGACAGGGAGAGAAAGACAGAGAAACCCCCATATTATTATTAACCTCTCTAAAGTTTCAGTACTGCATGATATAAAGAAACAATACAAAATAATCATCACAAGTTAGGTCTAGGAATTCTAGCTGAGCTAAATTCTCTGTATTATTCCAGATCATATTAACTTTCCCTATTTGTTTCCTGATATTTAATAGAATCTACTTTAAAAAGTTATTTTAAAGATTAAAATGTGATGATACATAGAAAGCACTCAGCATCTGATTCAAAGGGTCAGCTATCAACTGCTATAACTATGCTCATGCTTTAAACATCCTTGAAAGCTACCCAACGAAGTACAAATCAAGGGGGGAGGGTGGTGCAAGAACAGACAGGGTAAAAATGATCAAAATATGCTACATGTATGTACAAATCTGCCAAAAAAGTAATCAATTAATAATACATATTGTATAGCCAATATGCACTAACTAAAAAGATATAAAAGTCAAATGAGTAAATGAGATAGGATATACATATACAGTAAAAATTTATTCAAAAGGAATGGTATATTTTTATATCCACTTTAGATGTTTTCAGAGTTTTCTTCACTCTTTGACAAATGATCTAAAAGGTATTTAGATTTACTAAGGATGTTTAGTTGAACATCTCAAAGTTAAAGACAAAGAGCATGTGAGTTGAGCTGATAGTACTGTATACCATAGACTGAGGCTCTGGGTTTGATCCCTAGCATAGCAAAAGCAAAAGCAAAACAAAGAGACTTAAGAAAAGTTTATATTTAAACAAATTTGCATAAACAGGAGGAAACAGTAGCTGAAGTTTTATCTTGGAGTACTATGAAGGCAGAAAAGCATGCTAACTACATCCCACTTCATAGTATATTTATCAATGTGCTTAATAAAATACAAGGCTGGTAATTTACTTGAAGATACATGATATGGCTGTACTTGCATCTATTGGGCTAGAAAAGCCTACTGTGTCAAGTACTGTTGTCTTTTACTTTACGATTTCTTAGTCCTTTATATTCAGCATATTGATAAATGGAAGGTGTATATATTTTAAATTACTTAATGTGTAAACCACCATGTATCTAGAAATCATAATTGATAAGGGCTATACTAGAAAGCACTCATAAGTGAAAATACATTGCCTCAAAAGCATAAGTAGATTACAAAAAAACTTCAAGGGAATAATAAGATTTTTTTAATAAGTTGCTCTAATAAGCAGATGGTCAAACTTGGTATCAAGGATACGCTAACAGAAAAGACATCTGGAAGTGCTAATTGAAAGTGTTAACACTCCCAAACCAGGGATTATTAAATACACGAAGTATTAAGTTTATACAAATAAAAGCTTTATTTCAGAATACTTATAAATTTTGAGGAAGTAGCAAAGAAATGTGTAGTTAAGTATTGTGTATTACTTCACTTCCTCCAATGTTAACAATTTGCAGAATATTAATACCAGGAAAGTGACAATGGTATACTCAAAGATTTTAGGAGTAATTCAAGTGCATACTTGTATGTTTAAGTATGAATACAGCTCAGTGTTACTTTATATGTGCCTTTTCTGTAACTACCAATACCATCCAAAATAACTGTACCAAATCACATGACCCTGGTACTCCTGAACCAGCAAACACTCATCCTTCCTCTCTCAGCCTCAATCTTGACAACCACTAATCTGTTCTTTCCATATAATTACATTTCACAAATGTTAAATACATGGAACTACACAGTATGTACCTTTTTAAAGCTGGCTTTTATTTTTTCACTTAGCATTATTTTCAAGGAAATGTTATTTTGTTTCAAGTACTGCAGGAATACTCCAGTTTTTGCCACAAAACTAAGAAAAAGTAGCTGTTCAAAGTCTAGGTTTAAGTAGGGCCAAGGTTTAAATAGGGCCAACCCACATAGGATCACACAGTTAATTAGTTAATTAATTAATTCCAAAATTCTGGGCCATAAAAGTGCCTTTTACTAAAACTACAAATTATTTTAAG
>PVJA010034456.1:0-22542 GCA_004027025.1 Myocastor coypus | reverse complement strand
AAAAAAAAAAAAAAAAAAAAAAAAAAAAAAAAAAAAAAAAAAAAAAAAAAAAAAAGAATATACAAGGACTTCAAAATAATTAAACCCCCCAAATAAAATAGCCAATCAAAAATGGACAACCAAAAATAACTGGCACTTCCCAAAAGCACAAATGGCTAAGAAATCCATCAAAAAATGTTCATGTTGGCTATTACAGAATGCAAATTAAAACCTTACTGAGATATCATCTTATTCCAAAAGAGTGGTCACCCTCAAGAAATTTTTTTTCATGATTTAATACTTTTATTATTTAAATTTAGCAATGGTTATATTACATATTTTCATCATCAGATCAATTATGTTAATAGATAGAGGCATTGATTGATCAAACAATTAACCATTAACACTTGCAATAAACATTACTCTTTTTTTCTTTTCCCCTTTCTTTTTTAAAAGTTGACACATTGCATATTGTCCTCACAATAGTTGTACAGAGAACACAAAGCTATAACTTTAAAGCTCTAATTTCCTCTCTTTTTTATGTACTTGGTGCAGGGTCTCACTATACAGCTCAGACTCATAGTGATCCTCCTGTCTCAGCCTCCCCACCTCTGGGGTTACAGGCATGCACCACTATGCCTGGTCTCAGTGGCAGGCTCAGTGCACCCAGGGGAGTGGCTGGCATGGCATGTGGTGCCAGCGATCTAACCTTTCTTTTTATTTATCTTTTTGAGATAGGGTCTCACAATGTAGTTCAGACTGAGCTTGAAATCACTATGACGCCCTGGCTGGCCTTGAATTCAAGATCATCTTGGCCTCCCAAGTGCTGGGATTAGAGGGTTGTGCCAGTAGGACTGTAGGAAGATACAATTTTTTACAATTACTCTTTTTTTCTTTTAGCTGGGAATTGGACCCTAGCTCCTACACATACTAGGCAAGCACTCTGCTACAGAGCTACATCTCCATCCCAAAGCTGTAATATGCAGGAGACGCAGCTTAGAAAAAGAAAAGGCAAGCTACAGACAGGGAAGAGAAAAATCTTCACCTCATCTGTATATGACAACAAACCTTTGCCATTCAATAATATGGAAGATACCGACCTAATCCTTAAAACAACATACTTGAACCTGCAAAAGGCATATAGGCTGCAAAGAGCATGTGAAAATATGATCAATATCGTTAGTCTTTAGGGAAACAAACATTAGGGCCGTGATGCACTACTACTATGTGCAATTTTAGGTTTGTCTGCACTGACAATTTGACATGATATAAAGCAACTAGCAAGTCAAACAACTGAGCAGGTTCTTAATAGTTGAAACCAGTAGTTCCCCTGTGGTGCAGTTCTGTTATTTCTGGACAAGTATCCAAGAGCAATGAAAGGACACACCTACCCAGAGCCTTGCTTGCAAACACATACAGCAGTTTATTACATAGATTTTGTGTTTGTTTGTTTTTAGAACTGAGGATTGAACTCAGGACTTTGTGCTTGCCAGGTAGGTGCTTATGCCGCTGAGCTGTGTCCCTGGCCCTACAACCATAGTTTGAAAGTGGACAGAACACAATGTATGTTAAGATGTGCCAGAGCCAGGCCTGGTGGCTCACACCTATATCCCCAACATTTGGGAGGCCAAGGCAGAAGGATACTTGAGAGTTCAAGGCAGCCTGGGCTCTTAGTGAGTTCAAGGCCATCTTGAATTGCATAGTGGGAACCTGTCCCCCCCAAACAACAAAACAAAGCAAAACAAAGCCATGAGTGAAAAAGTGTGTCACATCTGCACAATGCTTTAGTACTGAAACACAGAAGGGAGCCAATCCCTGATCTACACATGACGAGCTTTCACAAACTCTGTTGCAATGTCAGGTGGAAGGAGGGGACACAATGGAGGCAGGCTGTCTCCATGGCCTGTGGTGACCAGCAGGAGCTCACCCACCAAGAGAATATGAAAAGACAGAGCGGCTTGTTTCAGGGGAAGTGCAGAGATGATGGGCTTTCCTCTGCTACCCACCCTCGAGCAGAGCACCTCCTCAGCTCTACGCCCCCCTCAGCTCTAGCCCCAGGGACTTGGAGATAAGGCAATTGAGAAGGAGGAACCCCTGTGGCTTTGTGGTTTCATGTCTGACCCTCTTGCCCTTCATCTGTGTGCCTGGAGCCAATCCCACCGTGCTCAAGTCTCCTCTAAGTCCCAGCACTGATGGCAGTCTCCACTTTGCCCTGAGTCTCCCCTTTTGCCCTGAGTCGGCAGCGGGTCCATCTGTGTTTCCTTCCCCTTGGGTACGCTGTTGTCCCCTGGGCCACGCCTGGGGGTAAGGAGGTTACCCTTCCCCAGTGTTTTTTATTCCTGTGAAGTAAACCCAAAAGTATTAAAAGTGGCTTTGTAAAAACAAACAAACAACAATAACAAAACCATTCTGTTACTGGAGAATAACATCAACCAAACACAGCAGGGTAAAGAACTTCAAAATTCTACCTATTAAAAACAAAAAAGCAAAAATGTAAGAAGCAATTTTCTTCGCACCAGGAGAAGTTAACCAAAGGCTCGTAGCAACTCACAAGCACTTACTTAGAAAAGCAGCTCCCCACTAGTAGGGACAGCTGGCTTTTCCTGGTCTAGGTGTCCTCCGTCCTGTCCTCTTCCGTTCACATCAATGACAACTTTGAAAATAACGGCCACAATCCCAGTGCCACAGGGAGGTGACCCTCAAGAAATTTAATACAGATACTCATCATTTAATATCTTACCTATTTAACTACATTTCAGATTTAAAACAGGGATGTTGTTTGGATTTATGACTATCCCCTCCAACTCATAACCTGTATTTTGTTTGCTTGCTTTGTTACTGTTGCTCAGTAGTTCTATCAATCTTGTTTATAGAAGCTCAATATCTTTTGCTGTACAGAATGTCTTACTTATATAGCACTGTAATTTTCTCTGACTGCACTTGTCAAAAAAACTAACAATAGAAATTCTGGGCCAGCCACATTGCTCAGGAGATTAAAGCTCCTATTTAGACAGACACAGGGGATGGGAGTTCAATCCCCAGGCCTGTCATGCCAATCCCTCTCCCAGGACACGCTGAGACAGCAATTGAGACTAAACGTGTTCATATGCACCTGTAATTGAGAGGCTGAAAACGGGAGAATCACTGAGTCTAATCTACATAGTGTAGGCCCTTACTAAATACAAAATAATAATATTAACAAAATAAGTAAATAAATAAAAATAGCAATTCCATTTGACCCAGAGATCCCTCCTGTAGATATATTCCCAAAGGAGTTAAGATAATATTATGTAGATCCATGAATAGCTACATTTATAACAGCATAATTTACAATAGCTTGATATTGGTGAAATTTAAAATGAAAAAGAAGGCATCAATAGCAGGATAGATCAAACATATAATTGGTAAGCTCTAAAACATAGTATTTTAAGTTACACAGTTGCAACACAAAAAACTAATAAGTGGGCTGAAGTAGCTTATAAGAACCTTGGTTCAGCATCAAAGTTACAAATATTCAGGTTACAGGTTTTAAAACACACAGGAGAATATGAAAGATATAGAAAGTTCATTCAAGTGTATAACAGAAAATTTCTCAAACCTGAAGAAGGATACAATTATCTAAGAAGAGGAAAATCAAAAGCTACTAGTTACAGTCAACTCAAACAATCTTTCTGAAGACATATTATAATCAAATTCTCAAAGCTTAAATAAAGATGAAGAGCAGATTCTTGAGACTAAGACAAAAAAATGAATAATATAGGGGTAAACCAATCTGCAGTTGCCTTACAGGCTAGCAGAGGGTGAAATATTTTCACAGAACTAAAGGAAAAAGTGTTAGTAAAGAACACAATACTCAACAAAGCTGTCCTTTAAAAATGAAAAACTGATAATGGCATTCCAAGATAAACAACATCTCAGAGAATAGAGCTCCACAAGAGCTCTGTGTTTTTAGGAAGTGCTCAAGGCAGCTACTCAAACCAAAGAATAAAAGATATTATTGACTGAGAAATGAACACAGGAAGATCTAAATCTCACAGTTTCGACTGTTACAGAAAATCTAAAACATTGTAATATTATGAACATGATACATAAATCATAATTTGTGTGTGAAAACTAAACAATTAAATTGAATAATTTCATTAACTATACTATGTACATTAAGACATAGTCAGTGCTCACTTCGGGAGCAC
Source organism: Myocastor coypus (assembly GCA_004027025.1). Lineage (NCBI taxonomy): Eukaryota > Metazoa > Chordata > Mammalia > Rodentia > Myocastoridae > Myocastor > Myocastor coypus. Next base: position 18,373 of record PVJA010034456.1, on the reverse strand, counting down.
ATATACTAAAATTGGAATGATACAGAGAAGATCAGCATGGCCCTTGCACAAGAATGACATGCAAATTTGTGAAATGTTGGGATCCTTTTCCAGCCAGAACCCAGGCCCAGCTTGTGTGCAGGACCATCCACGCATCAGCAAGAATCTCCTCCATCAGAGAGGCTAGGGCCAGCTCTACCGAGCTAATATAGGAGCTGAATATCTTGCAAAAGATGCATAGTGGGTTCACTTCCACAGGGTGCAGCAGGAAGAAGCAGAGCATAGCAGCAAGACCGAATCCAGGACCATCTGGATGAGTTGGAACTTGGTAGATACCGATCCAGAAAACTGGGACACTTTGCTAGACTCAGACCTATGAGAGCAACCTCTCTCTCTCTTGATCAAGAAAGGGGACAACAGGTAATCATGGTAAACTAGTCTTCCTGGAAGACCCCATATACATCAAGCAGAGGTGATCAGACAGAAATTAGGGGGACTAACTTAAATACGAATTACTAATTTAATATATGCTTAACTTCACAGACATAATGTATGCTCTAGTGGTCAAAAAATGTAAGCTCAAAGGCTGGCCAAATAGCTCAGTGGATTAAAGTGTCAGCAAGCAGGTACAGGGGTCAAGGCCTTTATCCCCAGACCTGCTGTGTCAAGCCTTCTAGCAGAGCAATCTGAGATGGCAACAGAGAATAGGCATGATTCAGTGTCCATGATGCTTACTGGTGGCCACTAATCATGGACACTATCTATGTCCTCCATGATATACTAGAATTTTGTACAATATCCTATCCCCAAACTGTTAGGAGTTCTGTTCATATATTTGCCATTCCAGTATTTATGTCACGTTTTATGCTTAGTAATTCCTTACTGCGATGGAAACTTTTTCTTAGTTGATATTTTTGTATATATTAACCTATTCAAATACTATGCGAGTAGGCCAGGCATAGTGGCGCATGCCTGTAATCCCAGCACTTGGGAGGCTGAGGCAGGAGAATCAGTGAGAGTTCAAGACCAGCCTGGGCTACAAAAGTGAACTCAAGGCCAGCCTGAACTACATAGCAAGACCCTTTTTCAAAAAGACCAAAAAAACAAAATAAAACAAAACAAAGCAAACAAACAAAACAAAACAAAACAAAAAAAAAAACAAAAAACAAAACAAAACAAAACAAAAAAAAAACCACAAATACTATGCGAGTGCTCTGAAATGATTAATTAATTATTTAATTATTTTTTCTGAACATTGTTTAATTATAATTTTTGTTATATGATTCATACTGTATCTTTGACTTACAATCTACTTATAATACATATGAAATTCCTAGTATTAGAAACTAAAAAGAGAATATTTACATATGTGCAAACAAGAGAGTTATGATAGATATAAAGCAACTTTCTCTTATTTCATTGAGAATAAAAGTTTGTACTAATATTGTTTAGACAAGATATCAGATCTGCAACTTGTCCTCTGAATAACTACTATGAAGAAAAAAACATGTAATGCATTAATTATTGTAACCATCCTGACTTGTTCTGAAAATGTTTCATTACTATTGTATCTTTTGTTTTTCATTAAAATGAATAGAAAAAAGAGAGAGAATGGGCATGGTGGTACAAGACTGTAATCATAACTCTTAGGAGGCTACAAACAGGTGGATCACTATGATTCTTATCTAGTAATGAGACCCTGAATACCCTGTAGACCCTTCCCTAAAATACAAAAATAAATAATTAAATATAATACAAACCTATTAGTTACAAAAGTTTGTCAACTGCTAAATACCACTGTGCATCGTTAGTATTTCCTACAGCAGCTCTATAAACACAAAACTGTAACTACCTTAACCATATAGTCACTCTTGAGTAAGAATATTAGTAGGTGCTAAGGTAATAAATGCACCAAAGCTCTATACCAATGATCACAAGATAGTGCTATACAAAATGAAAAAGAGAAGGAGCAAAATGCATTCTCAAGCCTGAATCCAACCAGAACATATGCAGGAAAAAAATAATATGGAAGAAATTGAAAAATCATACACCTGAAATCGCTGAGATAATAGCATCTGAAGTAAAGAAAAAACCGCAGAAATGTAGAGAGGAAATCAGATCAGAAAAAAAAAAATCCCTGAAGTAAAAAAAAATAAAGGATAGCTATGAAGAAAAATTTACTAAGTGCTTATAAAGAAGACAATAATAAAAATAGAGGAGAATACAAAAAATGATGAAATCCTTGAATAAGCAATATAGGAAAGAAATATAATGCATGAAGCAGATTCAAAGAGATATATAGAAAATTAAAATTTCAATCACAAGCTGGAAAAACCATTTCAATGAAAGTGAACATAGAGTTTCAGACCTTGAAGACACCATTTCAGCTAGAGAAAAGGTAAGAAAAGATCTCTTAAAAATAAGCAGGATGCAGGAAAAATGATTCAACATCTGCAAGATGTTGCAGAGTTGAACAACGTAAGACTAACAGTCATCAATGAGAAAGAAGGAGTCAACACGAGTGATATAAGTAGAATATGGACAGAATTAATAGCAGAAAAGTTCCCAAATATGGGGCAACAATCTGTCATTCAGGTAACAACTGAAGCATATAAAACTCCAAATAACATAAACACAGTTAAAACCACACACAGATATAATAATCAAGATCCCAGAAATTCAGCATAAGAGCAATATACTGCAAGCAGCTACAGAAAATAAATAGGTCACATTTAAAGGAAAACACATCAGAATAACAGCAGATTTCTCCAAATAAATTATCAAGTCAAGAAGAACATGGATCAAATTACTACAAGACTTGCAAGAATATAAATTCCAATCCAGATTGATATACCCAACAAAACTCTTTCAAGTTCAATGGAGAAGTGAAATACTATCATGAGAATAAACAACTAAATAATTTCATGATGAAAAAGCCAACCCTACACAGTTTAATAAAAGATATTTCACAGACGTTCCAAAATGACCAGAACTCCATGAATGATAATGGAAAGAACCCACTAAACAGGTAAAAAAAAAAAAAAAAAAATCTAACACAGGAGAAAAATGGATAAATAATAGCAGGTAGATAAAATGTCATTCATAAGTGAATACATCTCAGTTATAACCGTCAATGTAAACAGAAACCATTCACCAACTAAAAGAAATAGACTAGCATAGTGAATTGAGAAGCAAAATCTAACAATGTGCTGTATACAAGAAACACACTTAACTCAAAAAGAAATTCATATGCTGAATTTTAAAGGATGGAAAACAATACTACATGCCTCAGAATCTCATAATAAAGAAGGAGTAGCAATGCTGTTTGCAGACAGTCTCAACTTCAAACCAAGAATTTTCAAATGAAATTAAAAGGCCAGTGTATACTGGTTAGGTCAAAAATTCAAGAGGAAAAGGTAACACTTGTGAATATGTATGTATTCAACATGGGAGCACCCAGCTATATAAGACAAATCTTAATGGACATGAGAAATCTAATATACAATACTACAATCTTAACAGGAGACCATAATACACACTTATCCCAAAAAGATAGGCCAAGCAGAAAAAATAGCAAACAAGTAATAGAACTGAAGCAGAACTAGGAAGAAACTAGCAGACTTATTGGGCAAATACAGAGTGTTCCACATAATTACAACTGAATACACATTCATTTAAGCTGCATATGGGATATTTTCTAAAGTGGAATACATGCTAGTGCACAAATCACACTTAAGTATTTGCAAAAAAAAAAAAATGGAAATTATCTAATGCACATTAGCTGACCACAGTGCACTGAAACTGCAAATAAATGACAAAAGAAATCACAAAACCACACAAATACACAGAAATTAAACCCACTCGTCAACAACCAGTGGGTTACAGATGAAACAAGAAATTAAATAATATCTACAATTCAAATAAAATTTAAACACAACCTATCAGAATTTATGGGATGCAATGAAAGCAGTTCTTAGAGGGAAATTTATAGCGGTGAACTGACACATTAAGATAACAGAACTGGAACATACAAATACCCTAATGCTGCACCTCAGAAGTCTAAAAATAGATGAGCAAACTAAACCCTAAGTGCAATGAAGGGAGGAAATTATAAAGATTAGGACAGAAATTAATGCAATCAAGACAAAACAATACAAAGAAATAACAAATCAAAAGCTGATTCTTTGAAAGATTAAATAAAATTGATAAACCCCCAACTAATCTCATCAAAAAGAGGAATGAAAAAAAAACTCAAATTAAATCAATAAGGAATAAAAAGGGCAAAATTAGCACAGATCCTCTGGAAATTCAGAAGATCATCAGTAGCTACTTTAAAAAGCTTTACTCTCACAAAATTGAAGTCACAGATTGCTAGAAAGGCATAAATTACCAAAATAGAATCAAGGGGATATAAGAACTCTCAACAATGCAATAACAACCATGAAATTCAAAATGTAATTTAAAAAACTTAACGTCAATGAAAAGCCCAGGTTCTAATGGTTTCAAAACTGAATTCTACAAAAAGAAAGAAAGAAAGAAAGAAATTAAAGATATAATCTCAATAGTCCTAAAACTCCTCAATGAAATTGAATCGGAAATAATATTCCCAAAATCATTCCTGGAGGAAAATATTATTCTGATGCCAAAATAAGAGAGAAATAGCACTAAAAAAGAGAACTATAGGAAAATATCTCTCCTGAATATATATGCAAAACTCCTCAATAAAATCCTCACTAATAGAATACAGCAAATCATGAAGAAGACTATACACCATGATGAGGTTAGATTCATCCCAAGCATGCAAGGATAGCTCAAGATACACAAATCTATAAATGTAATACACTATATCTATAGAGCCAAATCCAAAAAACACATGATCATCTCAATTGATGCAGAAAAGGCCTTCAGAGAGTTTTAATATCTGATCTGATTTCCTCTCTACATTTCTGCAGGTGTTCCTGTACTTCAGATGCTATTAATTCAGAGATTTCCTTTTTTACTTCAGTGATTATTTATGATCTGATTTCCTCTATACCTTTCTGCAGTTGTTTCTTTACTTCAGACACTATTAATTCAGAGATTTTAGCTGTTTGATACCTAGTTTCTTCTATGCTAGTGTCTCCTGCATTTGTTCTGGGTGAGTTAGTCGCTTGAAAATGCATTTTTTCTCCTCTTTGTCATTTTGTATCACACTGTCCTCTGACCTTTAGTGTAGAGCTTTGGTGGAGTTATACCCTTAGTACCTACTGAAATTCTAACCTCAGAGAGAGTTTTAGTGTTGTATTACACAACTACAGTATGGAACACTAATAATGGGTAGTGAGTGACATTTAGCATGTGACAAATTTTTATATCTAACAGGTTTTTATTTCAGGAAGACCAACATGATGACTACGTAGCCAAGTAGATACTAAATTTGGAATTTGTACTTAGTTTAGTTCCCCTAAGTTCTGTTCACCACCCCTTAATATACTTGTGGTCTTTCAGGAAAATTAATTCAACTGGTTACCTGTTGCCCCCTCTGTAGATCAAGAGAAAAAGAGAGAAGACACTGTCACAGATCTGGGTCTAGCAACATGAATCAGCTTACTGGGTCTGGGTCTATCAAGTTTGAATTTGTCACGATGTGCCTAGCTTGGGTCCTGATGCTGTGCTCCACTTCTTGCTGCTGCAGCCTGTGTGGTTGAACCCCACACACATGCTGGGGTTGGGCTGGGCGTGGAAGAGTTATGCCAGATGTGGCGCAGTTTTCTCACACATTCTGGGCTTGGGCTGAGTCAGAGAGGATCTGCAGGTGCAGAGAAGATGGTCTCACTCACAGTTGGGCTGGGTTGGGAGTCCAAATAAATTAAAGATCTATATATTAAAACAGAAACACTAAATCTCCTGGAAGAGAAAGTAGATGGAAATTTTGAAGACATTGGCATAGGCAAGCTGTTCATGACGAAAAATCAAACTTCATGGGAAATACTTGAAAGAATCAACATCTGGGACCTTTTCTTATTGAAATTTCTGCCCATCAAAAGAAATCACCAACAAAGTGTTATGGTTTATGTCTAGTTGTCCCCCCGATGCCTCATGCAATCATGGTGGGGACTTCCATAGATTGAGACTTGACCCACTGGGGTTATGGGATTTAGTACTGATCTAGAGTTTGAGACTTGATCCATGATCCCTGGGATTATATGTTTTAATACTGATGGGATTATTGGTCTGAGTAGAACTGGGACTATGGGTGTGGTCTAGGGTGGATATCCTAAGGCAGAGAGCCTGATTGAAATATAAAGAGAGACAGAGAGACAGACTAAAGCTATTGCTGTTGCTCTCTGCTGCCCTGTTTGGTTGGCTGCCTTTGTCACCATTTTGTTGCTGTTCTGCCACCATGAAATGCTTGGAGCCAGCAAAATATGGACTGAAACCTCCAGTAACTGTGAGCTAATAAAGCTTTCCTTCCTTCAGCTTGAGTGTGGGATATTTGTCCCAGTAACAAGTAAAAAGTAACTAAGACACAGAGTGAAAAGACAAACCACAAATTTGAAAATAAATCCTAATAAGCACACAGATAAACTTTATATCGAAATATAAAATTTCTATCTAAAATTTATAAAAAACTAAAAAACATTAGGACCCTGAAACTTAAAGATCCAATCCAAAAATGGGCATTCAGGATGAACACATAATTCTCAGAGGATGAAATATAAGAGGCAAATAAATACAGGAAAAAATTTTCTACATTATTAGCCATCCATGAAATGCAAATTAAAACCACCTTGCAATACCACTTCACCCCAGAAAGAATGGCTATCATAAAGAAATAAACTAACAACCAATGTTGGAGAGACTTTGGGGAAAAGGAACCCTTCTCCACTGCTGGTGAGAACGTAGACTGGTGCAACCATTATGAAGTGTTGGGACTCCTCAAAAAACTAGGACTGGAAATACCATTCAAGCCAGCTGTCCCACTTCTCAGAATTTTCACAAAAGAACTGAAAACATCTTATCACGGTGATATATGTGAGCCTGTATTCATACCAGCACAAATTGTGATAACCAAATCTTGGAAACAACCAAAATGTCTATCACCTGAGAAATGGGTAAAAAAAAAATGTGCTGTTTTTATACAATGTAATATTATTACTCGGCTATAAAGAAAACTAAACTCAAAGCATTCATAGGTAAGTTGATACAACTTGAAGCTATAGTCATGAGTGAAATAAACCAGACACACATGTATAAATATCATATAGTTTCCCTAGGGTAAGCGCTCAAAAGAAGAAATCAAAATTGAAAGGTGGAGCACAGTTCAATGTAAGAGAAAACCTAAAAGATTAAACAAGGAAGAAAGAGAAAGGAGAATAGTCAGGAAATATGGTAGGGGAAAAACCATACATTTATATAAACAAGATGATTAAGGCAAGGGTCCTAAAAATTTTCATCAGGTTTTTTGAAAATAGCATTTAATCAGTAGACTTCTCACCCTGGCTAACTCAATATGCTGACGTCTGTGAACTAAGCAACTACAGTCAGGTCAGCAACATGTAATACTAAAACCATGCTTAAAATACCTGTTATTTTGGTCTTCTGAATGACTACTGCTTCTCATGTCATATCAATTATTGCTATACTCTTTTCAAAGTATATGTATATAAAAATAACAAAAGTAAACAAGAGACAAGACAAAATGTAGCAGAATTATACTGCTACAATGTTTTATATGATTTAATTTCTAAATATCTGCTTAAAATGTGTAATTGTTTCTTGATATTCCATAGGGATTTAAATTTTAGAACATCCATGGTTGTTGGAATAATAACAATTTCATTTTATGTCTAAGGTATGTGATATTCAGGCAGATAGTGATGTTAAGTGTAACTGCCTCTGTTAGATGATAATAATATTGTTAAACTTCTCTTCTGGGTGTTTAACAGCTAAAGTTTGCAGACCAAAAATTAGACAGATAGATAGGCTAAAAAGATAGTCAATATTTTGGCTTCAAGGTCAAGGGCTTCAAGCTCTTCAAGGTCAGTGAGGACTCAGGACATAAGAGAATCACTGCTGGACATCCTGTAACTCAGTGGTGTCCTAAGTTTTCTGATCAAGGAGATTATGGGGCCACAAAAGAAAGTGATCGATGATGCATAGTGTGCCTAAGGAGAGTCACCTAGGGAGAAAAAATTATCTTAAGCTTTCACAGAGAGCAAATTGGTCAAGCAATGGCTATGATTCATCCAGATAGCTGACACTGACAAAAGATCCACAAGGTGCTGTACATGGTTCCAGGGTAAATCCTGAGGGTATTTAACTAACCTTATTAGATAGCAAAAGCTACATTTTTAGTTATATAGGTCTTGCTTTAACTTTGTCTTAAGCATCTGGCAGATAAGTTTAACCACAGGTATAAAAAGTAAAGCTATATTAATATGCTGAGCTGTTAAGAGGTTACAGTCAACAACTTCAGACAATTGGTAGTTGTGCTGAAAACTCACTACTGTTATGGACTATTGGACTATATTGGGTTATTTTGCTCAATTCAAGTACCTGTAATCATTAGACTGACATCAAGTATGCAAATGTCCTTTAAAGCTTTCTCCAAATACAGCTTCTTTGACTGCAATGAAACACCCATCTCTGACAAAACAAAACAAAAATGGGGGGTATAACTAAAGGACCATTTGTAGTGAAAAAATACATATATGTATTTACAAGATAGTTAGAACAGATATGCAGCCACTTTCTCTTATTTTGATAATAAAAGGTTGTGCTAATATTGTTTAGACTGTTTCATTGCTATTCTGCCTTTTTCTCATTGAAATAAACAAAAGCGGAAAAATAAAAAAGAACTAACATAGAACAGAATACAAGTACTAAAATGCTTATACATATATGGTACTTTAATACATAGCAAAATAGCACTTCAAGTCAGTTCAGAAGAACAAATCATAAAAAATTACATGAAGCAATATGTTATTTTTGAAAAAATATTAGATGTCCACCTAATACTATGTAAAAAGTAAATTTGACTTAAATTATAATAAAAATAAATAAATGAATAAATAATCAAATGAACAAACATAAAATAAACTGGTGCTGTCTAACTTGGAACCAGCAGGGTCTGGACTGAAACCTCCACAAAATGTGAGCAAAATATACCTTTCCTTCCAAAATAAAAATAAAAATTATGATGTGTTCCATAATTTTTTAAAGAGGCAAATTCAGAAGTCATAAAATATGGTAGCAAAAATATAGGGTCAGGAGTATAGCATTTTTCTGTCATATTCAAGATCCTGGCTTCCATCTACAAAAATAGAAAAAAAATAATTGAAAATATGGGGAAGAATTGAGTGCAAAGTTAGAATTCTTTTGTTAGCTTTTTCTTTTCCTTTTCAGATTTCCATCTTTACAGCCATGTTAAGTTATAATTTCAGAATAGCTTTAAAATCAAAAGAGTTTTTCTAAATTTTAAAATAACCACAAAGAAAAAATTTACAAAAACAAAAAATAATAAACTTGTCATCAAAACACACTATACAAGTAAAAGACATAAGCACAAAAAATATTCTAAACAAGGAACAAAGAAAAGGACTCCAATAAAATTAGAAAACAAGCTACAACATAGCTTTAGCAAAATCTTACCTACTAAAGATTATCTCAAATATAGAGAATTAAATTCTTTAAGATAGTTTAAACAGTTGTACTGCTGATTTCTGCCTCCTATTAAAAAGAACAGTTAATGCCTTATTATTTCTTTTTAATTCTTATGACTTATTTGTCTTTGACACTTCTGCATGCTTATATCTGGCTTAAGAAAAAATTTGAACATAACATTAATTAACACAACAACCATTATTGAATACCTATTATTTTGTTCAGTGAAATTCTGTATCATTTGTTTGATTTTCCTTTAAAAAGAAAATAAAACAAGTTTATTTAAAGTTATTCCTTGCCTGAAGGAATAAAAAACATGTGATCTGTAAAACTGGTGTCTGAAATTCTAATGAATTTTTTCACAGAAGTAAAGTTAAAAAAAAAAAAAAATTAAAGTCCAGGGTGCTGGGGAGATAGTTGCAGTGGCACAAGTGCCTGCCTGGCAAGTGCAAGGTTGTAAGTTTGAACCTCGGTGCCGCCAAAAAAAATCTTTACAATCCCATGTTTATTATGAAATTCAATGCAGATTCTTATAAGGAGCTTATCTGTGCATTTTCTGTGAAGGAGCATGAGCCGCCAGGCCAACAAACGTTTCAGATTCACAGGACCCAGGCATCATCCGTCAACAGCTGGGTCGTCCTGTTCAGTAACCTGTTACGCATCCTGTAATAATCCACATATTCTGGTAACAGGTCACCAGAGTTTGGGATATGGACTGACGGACTGCATACAACTGGACCGCGTGGCCACCACCTGCAAGTGGACACAGCTAACTCCGGCAAACAAGCCTGTGCGGCAGTCCACCGGGATGCCCCACCCGTGGGTGAAGCGTTGCCGCGCCATTGTGGTGCATCGTGGCCGGCCGCGGCAGCTTCTAAGTGCCCGAGGTCAGCACCAACCTCGTCCCTCCCTCCCTTGAAGGCTTGGTTGCTACTGGAGACCGGAGTTCCTCACAGCGCTGCCGCATCGCCACCGGAAAACGGGGCTAAACATTTCTTGGCGCTCATAAAGATGAGGATTTCTTGCGAAAGACCAATGCATGTAAACTTTAAAGCTTTCAGGATTGCAAAACTATGGGCTCAAGAGGCATGGGGCTTATGACGACAGAAGCCCTGAGACAGTGCGGCGAGCAAACTCGAGGTGGAGAGACCACCCTCTGCTTTCTTACCCCTGGGACCAGCCTCCCACCTACCCTCCATGGGCCGGGTTAGGATACCGGCAAATTGCGTCATTCCCTTGGCGCTCACCGCTGCCAGAGAAGCTGGTGGGGACCGGCCTCTGAGCGTGAACTTTGCTCTTTTTTTTTTTAACTTTGCTCTTAAGACTTGTTTCCATCTATCTACCCTGTATCTCTCTCGCTTGTGCTGTCACAGAGACAGAGACAGAGAGACAGCGAAAGAGAGAGACAGAGAGAGACAGACCAGGAGACAGAAAGATAGAGACAGAGAGAGACAGACAGACAGAGAAACAGAGGTGGGAGGGGAAGGAAAAGGGGAGGGTATAGAGAGGGGAGGGAGGACAGCCTGCCTTGCACGCATATCCCATGGGAGCCACACAGTAGCACTGCCTTCAAGCATGGTGCTTCCCCTATGCTGCTGGCCCAGGTCCCTACTGTGCTTCCGGTCATGTCTTCCCATTACCGATCTGAGCAAGGCCGGTAGGGTTTTGAGATCCATACCATTCCTCTTCTCCCTCAAACCCACCAACTCAGGGTCCCCAGAAGTCTAACACACAGGTTCCTCTTACTCCCTGCTTCCTCTCCTTTCAGTCTTGTGAAGTACACATGCACACTGTTTTTCCCTACCCAGCTCCTGCCAACGGCCCTCTTGCTTGGCTCAGCCTCCACAGATGCTAACCTCTCACCATCCTGGCTGGCAAAGCTGCCTCCCTTCACGGGATCTGACACAGCGGGGAGAACCTTTGCAGTTTACAGCTTTACTGGTGCATCCTTTCTGGTAAAATTCACAATATTTTAAATTTTCCTGTTGAGTATTTCACTCTTGATTTTCAACATAAATCTGACGAAAAGCCCCCAACAATAACCATGCTACTACCTCAACATTCTACTGCCTTGAACTTTCTTTTGCCAGATTAATCAGTCCACCATGCCTAATCTCAGTCTCAGGCAAAGCCTCCGGACATGAACAAAGTACAGACAAACTTTCTGTCAGCCCATAACACACATCATCTGGAGTTTAGCAGCCAAACAGTTCTTCTTCCCAGCAGAAACCTCCACAGCCTGAATCTCTAGGGAGATAAAAACATCCAGAGCATTCAGTTATAGGGTGCAATCACCAGGTTTACACAGTGGGAGAGCAGAAAAAAAAAATACTCTCATACTTCTGGCAGGGGGAAGGAAAAAAGAAATATTTTGAAATATGCCAGAGGCCTCTGTAATTCTCAGATGACTTGCTCATAAAAAAAAAAAAAAAAAAAAAAAATGATTTTGCAAGAGACTAATCAGCTGGAATTTTTAGAAAAACTAATGGGTATAGGCGGAGGCAAGTGTTATACCATAGCTCCCTCTAGTCTTTCATGGAGGGAAATGGAAATATCCAGCTCAAGGCCCATCTATCTGTGTAGTCCCATCTAAAGTGGGGGTTAAACTAAGAAGAACTGGTACAGTTTGAAGTACAGTGGTGAAGACTTGGGTCCCCAAAATGCAGACCCCATCACTGGAGCATGCATGGCTTCTGCCCCCTAACACACCACTACTGCATTAGGAAGATCTTATTTGCTGCTGCCATGTCTATGGAGTACACCATGTTCACCTTTCATCAAAAACCTGGAAGCCATACTAAAAGGCAGACAGTACTGTGTGAAGAAACAGACAGTAAATCTTGAGACCCAGGCCTGCACATGGCAAGAATATAGAAATTGTCACATAGCACATTGAAAACAACATGTATGAGATATGTACTGTAAATAGATACGGAAATTCTAAGGAAAAATAAAGACATAGTCAAATCCAAAATACCAACGGAATGATTCATAAATACAAATACCCTGGATACAGCTTCTGGGGAAAAGATCTCTAAACTTGAAGATGTTAAATACAAATACCCTGGATACAGCTTCTGGGGAAAGATCTCTAAACTTGAAGATGTTATTAGGGACTTCCAAAAATCCTGTCTGATGCAATAATGATGGATACATGTTATTACACAGTTGTCTACACCCATCAAAATTTGCCACACTGAGTAGGTCCTAATGTAGGATACCTATCTCCATTCTCCCTCCCCCCAATCCTGACAACCGCTGACTATCTTAAGTCTTTCTACTTTTGCCTTTGCATAAACGTTGCTGTTAAAATCGTATAGTACACAGTCTGCCAAGATATGCAGCTTATAGGTAACTAATGTGAACTGAAAAGTGACCCAACAGAGAAAATCTTTGCATCATCCTCAGGTTTTCATGTTTATTTGACCTTATAATTAAAGATCTAGAATAATCTGTGTCTCTGGTGCTCCCTAGCTCTGTCATATCCTACAACCTAAATACTATTAGGTGGATATATATTATCTATTGAAGTCAAGTCATATTTGTCCATACAAAAAGACAAATTATGAAACATAGTTGTGCACGTTTATGTAAATGATGAGACTAATTTTTGTATCCGCCATGAGCCACATCAAATTATACACTGAAATGGCAGTAGAAGGAGAGGCACTGAGACACACCCCGTTCCTCTGCTCAGACATGTGGAAGACTTGGTAAAGTGCTATAGTAGTTAAACTCGCATTACTGTACAGCAAGTGTGCAATATCCCGTCTATCTGAAGGCATGCCCCTGCAGAGGCTCCCAGAAGACAGCAGGTGTGTCACCGTGCTGCTTCCCTTGAAGTTGCTCTTAGTGCATCTGCATCATTTGACTTTCTACAGTAAAGCTTTCTGGTGATCTCTGGAGGCCTTTACATAAAGTCATCTTTACAGGACTGGAAGTGTTCTGTAAAACATTTGTCCTTCCTTCAGCCTTAAGTATTTCCAAGCCACATTGCTATTACAGTACAAGACAGCAAAAATTAAAAAAAAACAAAATCAACAGGGTCTTGCTCAAGCTCACACTTGCAGATCAATAAGTAGCACGAATAGAATTAGAAAGCAGGACCCTGAATATTTCCAAGGAAAGAGTTTAACAACTGATCACAGGGCTTAGGCCTCAGCAAAGTGACTGGGTGACACTGACGTGGGTGTTTAAACCTTCAGGTACTCCTGCATGAGGTAAAGGAGGTGAACTACATCACTGATTTTCAAACTATAGCAGCCACTCAGTGTCTTCCACCAGAAAAGAGGCAAGGGAGAGTTCCTAAGCTTTTCATGCTCAATCTGACCAGTATCAGGGGCTTTTAGGTTCGCTCAGTGGTTTAACCGCCTGTGTGGGCTATCCCAGTCAGGCACAGGAAATGGCAATTTGATCCCCACACCCACCCTTAAGGCAGCCTGAGCCAGCAAAGAAAAAAAATCCTTCTCAACCAATGTAGTTCTTTTCAGATTTCTATGTCATGAGAAGACTTTTTACAACTGCTAACTGCATATGTATATATGCAATTATATATATATATATATATATATATATATATATATATTTCTTAAATTTTTTAAGTCATTTTTCCTCCACGTTTATTATATTTCTTTTTTTGAGAAAAAAAAATGATGATGGAAAAGTATAGCTTTGGAAATGATACAAAATTTCATTAAAGAAAGTAATAGGAATTTGACAATGGTTGTTATACTGTACGAAGCTATCCTCAAATTAGTTGTATAGGTTACCAGATATGAATGTCAGGATTAGTTTAAAGAAAAAACAAAACAAACAATAACAAAAAGTTATAATAAAATGACAGAAAAAATAATAAAAAGAAATTAAGCATTAACTGCTCATTTTAAAAGACTGGCAGAAATCAGTGGTACAGTTATCCAAATTATCCCGCATATATACATAAAAACATCTTTTCCTGTCTTTTGTTCTTTTATTCATCCCAGTTTTTCCTTCCCATTGAAGAAATTCTTTCCCTTTCACAGTATCTGTTGTACTTTTCAGATTAGATTTACTCTTTCTGGTTCTCATACCAGTGAGACAATACGAAGCTTGCACATGTGGGTCTGATTATTTCAGCTACCAATGTAGTCGTGAGATGCATCAATTTATCTATAAAAGCCTCAAACTTATCGTTTTATAGCTGCATGATACCCCATCTTTTTATCCATTCCTCAGTTGATAAGCATTTGGGTTGTTTCCAAGATCTAGCCATTACAAACTATGCTGTTATAAACATGGGCATACATATATCACTGTCTTGTGATGATTTCAATTCTTTTGGAAAAATACCAAGGACAGGAGTAGCTGGCTTGAATGGGACCTCCAATACTAGTCTCAACAATTCTCTATACGTATTTCCATTATGCTTGTGCCAGCCTGCACTCCCACCAACAGAGCAGAAGGATTCCTTCTCACCACAGCCTCTCCAGTATTGGTTTTTGTTGATTTCTTGATGATAACGATTCCTCCTGCTGTAAGATGATATCTCAGCATTGTTTTAATTTGCATCTCTTGAATGGCCAATGATATTGAACATTTTTTTTTCATATAGTTACTTGCCATTTGTATCTCTTCACGTAAGCATTTCTTGCACTTGCTTTTAGAAGGAATCAACCACTAATAACATTGATCGCCATAATTCAATACATGATGGATATGAAAGAGAGAAGAAATTAATGCCAGCGTATCCATTGTAGGAAAAAGGTGGACATTATTAATCTACATGTGTGTATCACTATTAAAATCTGCAACAGAAGAGACATGGAATTTTTAAAAAACGAGTTAAAGAAAGTTATGATGCAAAATGTTCCCATCATTTAAGTAAAGTGCACCAGTCCACGGATTCCTTATCTCCATCACATTTAAACTCTTTCAGAATTCATAATCTGTGAGCAGAACATGCCATACAAGATCATCTAAGTCCCTTTAATTCTCAACTGCAGTGACATGAATGGGCAAATTCTGTGGAAGTTTCCCTTGTACTAGCTAGACAGCCCAAACAGCATTCTTTGGGGTTTTTCAGTTTGTTTCCATCATTTTCTTACTTGTTTGTTTATTTGTTTGCTTTTTAGGGAAGTGTCTACAGGGTATTCAGGGTCCCGCTACTAGATGGGATGCCTAGTGATGCACCTGTTTACATCCTCCCAAGAGCTGGGATTATAGGCTGGTGTCACCATGCCCAGTCTCAGTTGCCCTCAGCATGCCATAGGGGTGGAGCCAGCACAGCAGGCCTGGGGATTGAAGCCCTGGCCCCTGTGCCTGCTTACAGGTACTTTAACCCACTGAGTTATCTGGCCAGCCCTTGGTTTTTTTATTTTTCTTTGCAAAAAATGTTTTCTGGATTAATAAAACTTACATATTTCTTGCTTTGTACTCAATTTTAATCTTCTGAGTTTATATATTTAACAAAAAAATCTTAATAAAGCCTTATATTTTTCCTATATTTCATTTAGTCCATGGTGAATATAAATGGCTACTTTTCCTTTACTTGGAAAATGTTTATCTACTATGTAGTTGTTGTTTTTTTTGTTTGTTTGTTTGTTTTTGTTTTTTCAGAACAGTCCTTGGATTCTTTTTCTGCTTCACTAATGGCATTTTATATGCCAGCCAATTCATGTTATCATGAAATCATGGATAAATGCCTACTTCCTAGAGTAAAAGCACATCTATCCATCTCTTAATTATTTTATTTTGACTGTGTAAAGTGTTCCAGTTACTTATAATTCATGTCAAACATTTGTCAAAAGCAAAATTTTAAAACTAGAAAGAAAAAAATATAATGATTAATACTATTCCAAGTAAAATCTGCAAATCTTAGTACTATTTTATAGAAAATGATTCAAAACCCTGTTTACAAAGATTGAAAAACCAAATACTATGTGATGTACTACAATGCATTACTACAATGCATTACTCTAACAAAATACACTACAGGATCATGAGTAGGACATTAGCTTATAATTTCATCAACAATGAATACTAAAATGCCAAAAGATTAAAAGTTAATTTGCAGGTGCCTGGAATTATAGACATAGTATCTGGGTGAGGTCCACTGCTGCGATCCATGGAAATAATTCCCAGTTGTTATAGCTGATTATTACCATTGAGAAAACTGAGGATAGAATAGGCAACCTTCAGGGTCACTTAAAGATTTTCTAGTAACTGCAGATCAATGGTTTAAAACTAATTTTCAAAGAATTCATGAAGATGAGTGAAAACTGAGCTGATTTCTGTGTTACTTAAGGGCTGTGGGAAGAATAGGTTGCTTAAACTCTGTGTGCTTTAATTTCCAATCAGGATAAAGAACTTCATTCTTACCCCCAAGCACTGTGAGGATCATTTGAAGTAATTGTGCAACAGCACCCTATACATACCATGGCTTCACTTGCAGAATACTGATGCATATTTTGGGTTCTAAAAGAGAGTAGTCACTAATGACTCCACAGGGTGACACCCTGGTCTCACACTCCTGTGAGAGTGCTTTGCATCTCACTGAAAATAGAAGTGACAAATATGGACAGTCCCTTAGTTTCTTGGGTTGCCCTGAAAACAGGAAATTAGTTCTTGCAGATCAATACTTAACTCTAGACCAAACTATAATTTTAACAGCTATTTCATCTATCCTAAATAGAACAAGCTACACCACTGAAATCTAAGCATATTCCATGTGACTGGAAGTTTTCTCCTGAAGCTATAACTGAGCCCGTTGGATAAAGGTTAATTGCTAACTGTGGAGTGCTAATGATACCACATTGATGAAATTACAGAATTGCAGAGAAGGAAAATGTTCCTAACACACTGGAAGCTGGAGGATAGCTTTAAATAATAGTTATTGATTTGTTTCTCTGAAGGCCACTAAGTAGCACAAACTACTTAGAACAGAAATTATCCTTAGGGTTTCCATTCATTTATAACTCATTTCTCAGTTTCTAATTTTCTACCTGCCAATAGCCAATTATAATTTTAATAATTACATGCCTCAAAATTATAGTTTATGTCTTAGAGAAAGAAACACTATAAATGATTCTGTTATTCCCTTGTATTCAGTAGATCTCTGTGTCTATTACAAAGCATAATAACTACGCAGGAATTTTCAGATTTCCTCGCTTTCAGACCAATGACAGACCAAAAGAGTAGTGCACTGAAAGTATCTGAAAACAGTTTACTTCAGAAACTACCTCATGATGCTTAATTCCCAAGTTAGGCTGCACTCCTGCCTTGACACAGCCATAGAATTCAGTTCCCATCTGGCAGCATGCCAAGTCCCGAGTCTAGGCTGGGTCCATTATCTGAGTCCACCTCCGATAACACTTTCCCTCAATGTAATTTTCATCACCGCCGATGTACATTGAATGGAAAGCTGCATTTTGCACACCCTCCGTCAGGTAATTCTATGCACCCTCAGTACTCAGCATCACCATCTCCATCTGAGAGTTGAGAGAAGTGGAGCTCAGGGAGGTGCATAAGCTCCCTGAACTGCAGAGTTAGTGGTGTCAGAGCCAGACTCAGACTTTTACATTTGTGTCCTCTCCCCAGAGCCACAGTTCAGAAAATATTCCTTTCTACTTACACAAATTTCCTCCTAGAGTTTTTAGACTAAGAAATTCATTTTTCTATGAAACTTATTTAGCCCACCTGAGGGATCCCTAATCAAATCCTCTGTGTGGTTTTATTTACTTTTTTTTTTTTTTTTTTTTTTTTTTTTTTTTTT